>PVKH010048169.1:0-10223 GCA_004027955.1 Chaetophractus vellerosus | reverse complement strand
AAAGAAAAAAGAAAAAAGAAAAAGAAAAAGAAAAAGAAAAATGGGACCTCCTCAAAATTAAAACCTTTTGCACCTGAAAGGAATTTGTCAATGGGAATATTTGGCAACCCTATACCTGATAGAAGCCAAATATCCAGCATATATAAAGAAATATTATTTATTGAACTTAAAAAGACAAACAACCCATTTAAAAAATGGGCAAGTGATTTGAACAGACACTACTCCAAAGAAAAATACAAATGACTAAAAAGCACAGGAAAAGATGCTCAACATCACTAGCTATTAGGGAAATGCAAATCAAGGTACATCAAGATACCGTCTTAAACCCATTATACTGGTGGCCATTCTGAAAAAAAAATCATTCATAAAAAATGGAGGACTACAAGTGTTGGAGAGCATGTGAAGGAATGGGACCCTTCATCCATTGCTGGTGAGAATGTAGAATGGTCCAGCCATTGTGGAGGACAGTTTGGCAGTTCCTCAAAAAACTAATTATAGATCTGCTCTATGACCCAGCAATTCCACTGCTGGGTATTTACCCAGAAGAACTGAAAGCAAGGACAGTAACATATATGCACACCAATGTTCATAGTGGCATTATTCACTATTGCCAACAGCTGGAATCAATCCAAGTTCCCATCAGCAGATGAATGGATAAATAAAATGTGGTATATACATACAATGGAATATTACTCAGCTGTAAAAGGGAATACAGAACTAACACAGTATAACATGGATGAATCTTGAGGACCTTATTTTGTGTGAAGCAAGTCAGACATTGAAGGACAAATATTTCATGACCTTTCTGATATGAATTAAGCAAATAGAGGTGACTCAGAGAGCTAGAGTCTGGAAGCTAGGTTTACAGGACATAGGAAAGGAGAAGAAGGTTGTGAACCAATGCACATATGGGTGAAATCTATGATAAGGTGGAAGTGAGTAGTGAAGTGAAGAGATATGATGGGTCTAAGGATACTACTGGGTTGTGCAGTGCAATCTTGACAGGGGCTTAGGGTGGGGAGCATGGGAACTGGGAGGAGGGTTGGGGGAGGGAATAGGTGAACACTGGGGATAGGTGGGTACATGGGTGAAACTACAATGTTGAGAGAAATCTATTGGCAATATGACAAGGAAGTGTTTCTGGTTTAGGGTGTTGAATGGGTGGGACATGTGGGACAGGGTGCACCTGGGTCAGTCTTCCAGAGAATGTGTGAATGACCATTTTGTCATAGTGTGCTGTATCAGTGGGGGAGACACACATAATGAGTGGGAAGGAGTTGGACTCCCATGCTGGGAAGGCCTGATATGTTCTCAAACAGAGGGGGATGTGTCTCTTGAGAACATGGACAGTTCCTAATAGGGGAAGACAGACTAATGTGTCCAGCCCTCAGCATTGTTGCAAGTATCTAAGAATCTTGTCCTTTAAGGAATGAAGTCTGGTGGTCTCTGTGGGATCTAAGGGGAAAAGCAGGGAGGAATAGAAGACATTGAAGAGGGAGTATTTGGGGCAATGGAAGTGTTCTGCATGTTCATGCAATGATGGATGTAGGCCATGTTAAAATTCATCAAAAAATTATAAAAGTGTATAGTCTAAAATGTAAATCATAATGTAAACCATTGACCATGGTTGGTAGCTATGTTTCAATATTTAAACATCAGTTATGACAAATGTACCATCCATATGTAAAAAGATTATTAATAGGGAATGTGGAAAAGGGGGAGCATATTGGGTATATGAGAGTCCCCTATATTCTGTATGTAACCTTACTGTGACCTAAAACTTCTTTAAAGACAATATTTTAAAAAAAGTAAGACAATGGGTAAGAAATGGAAGAAAATGCCACTGTACATACAGGACAATTGATATTACAGTGATGAATGGAAAGACATAAAAAAATAATTTATTTTATTTTACTTTTAATATTTTTCATTTTTAATACCCCAATCTTTTTTACTTTATTTTAGTTTTAATTTCTTTAAATTATTATGTATATTAATTCTTATGCTTAAACCTATCATTATTATTTCATTTTCTTTTTAATCAAATTTGGCAATATTCTTGGCTTCATTTTTGAAGATGTTTTGGATCACAGAAGGCTTACAACTATGGTAGGGGAGGATCAATGGGGTGGGGTTTCAGTGATGGGGGATACATGGGAGGAAGTTCACCTGGGCATATATATAAGGTATATAAATATGTTCAAATGTCCATGGAGCATTGTCACAGTGGTTGAAGATTCACACAACTGAAAGATTGTTGAACTCCCATTCTGGGGAGCTCCACCACATTCTCTAATGGAAAAGCAACAATCCCCAAAGTGCAGGGGCAATGACTAGTGAAGAAGAATGACCCATTTATGGGCTTTGATGTCAATGACTATGGTTGTGAGTGTTTTGCTCTTGAATTTGCAACTTAGCCTAGTGTTGGAGGGTGCCTAAATGTTGCCTCCTGAGAGCCTCCCTGTTGCTCAAATATGTCCCCTCTCTAAGCCAAACTCAGCATATTAATGCATTACCTTCCTCCTAGTGTGTGACATGACTCCCAGGGATGAGCCTCCCTGGCATTGAGGGATTACTACCAAGCATTGGCTCATGATACAACAGGGAAAAGGCCTTGAGTAAAAGGGGGAAAAGGTAAAGACAAATGACTGTATATGGCTAAAACACTTCAAAGTAAGACGGAAGGTCACCACATAGGTAACACTTATGCATGACTATGCAGGATATCATAGACAGCCAAGGTAGATACTTCCCCAAATAGTGGGAATCCTGAAGGCTCTGGAGACACCCAGGACCTATGGTCATTGCAAATATCTCTGGAGTTTTTTGCCTTGCCAGTGGTCCTACTTTGGAGTTTGTGCTCCTGAGTGTGATAGAGTTGGACTTAGATGTGACTTCTCTACACATGCTTCTTCTGTTCCTTTTATTTGTACCTATAGTTGGTGCTGGAGTTGGTAGGTGTACTTCCAAGAGACTTTAATCTCTGAGCTCTCCATGTACCATCTGGGCCCTGAAATTCAACAGAGTTGCAATACTTACTCTTCAGTTCATTGGACTCACCCAGGAAAACTAACAAGAAGATGATGATGGACAATGACCATCCCAAGGAACAGTGTCTGCAACTGCAAGCAAGGTAGTCCCATCCATCTGCCCCATGAAATCAAGCCTCCTCTCAATTAGAGGTAGAGTGGACAACACCATCCCAGAACCCTCACGATTGTGGAATGAACTATGTACTAAAGTAGACTCACTGGTATTCTACTATAGACTTATTGCGATTCTAGCAATGGAAGAAGTTATATCATTCACATGGAGGCAGTGGCCATGAGAGGTTCTGAGGGCAGGGAGTGGGAAATACAGGTAAAGTATGGGGGCATTTTGGGGACTTGGGAATTTTCTTGAATGAAATTACAATGATAGGTATGGGCCATTACATGTCTTTACAGAACCTACAAAATGGTGCAGGAGAGAGTGTCACCTTCAATCTAAACGATAATCCATGCTTAGTGGTAATGCTCTAAAATGTTTGCATCAATTGTAACAAATGTATCACACCAATGAAAGATGTTAATTTTGGACAATGTGGGAGGTATAGGAAGTGGGGCATATCTGAATCTTCTATATTATTATGTAACATTTATGTAATCTAAATACCTTTTAAAATATATATATTAAAAAACAAACAAAAAATAAAAATAAAAATAAAAATAAAATGGTTGTTACCAGCCTTTTTCCAACTTGGACATGTTTAAACTTTAGCATGTCTTAGGATTATACTTTAGCCAGATGAGTTTACTAATCAGTATCTGAAGGTGGTGCCCAACTGTCTCTTCCTCTCCCATTTTTGGGAAATGAAGCATCCAACTCCAGTCACAGAATATCGCCCAAGGCAGCTTGTGATGCCAGTGGAGTATGGGCACTAGCCTCTGATGCATAGAGTGCTCTACTCACGATGTTTTCTGCAGATGGGCAGTTTCCTCCTTCCATTCTTTCAAGGATGTTGCAGGATGCTCTTCTGGTCTCCTCAGACCCCCAAATAGCTGCTTTGGATAGCGCTGATGCTTGGAGTTCCTTACTCTGCCACCATCTTGCCCCTTCCCCCAAGCTGTTGTAATATTGATTGTGATTGTGTTGTCTCTGTAAATCACTTTTGGTAAAATTGACATCTTAATTATATTTAGACTTCCAATCTATGAATACAAAATGTCCTTTCATTTATTTAGGTTTTCTTTTATTTTAGCAATATTTTGTTGTTTTTGATGTATAAGTCCTTTAAAGCCTTGGTTAGACTTACTTCTAGATAATTCTTTTCTTATAAATGGAATTTCTTTCTTGCTTTCCTCCTCTAATTGATCATTACTAGTGTATAGAAACATTACTGATTTTGGGGTGGTGATTTTCTCCCTCACTAATTTCCTGAATTCATTTATTACTCTAAGAGCTTTTACATGGATTTTTCAGGATTTCCCCTCTATAGCATCTTGTCATCTGCAGTCCCACTTGATTTGGGTGGATAATTCATTTTGTATGCTGTTGAATGTGGTTTCCTAGTATTTTGTTCAGGATTTTTGCCATTATGTTCATAAAAGTTATTGCTCTATATATTTTCTGTAGTATGGTTATATGGCTTTGATATGAGTGTAATATTGGCCTCAAAGAATGAGTTAGGTTTAGTATACTTGTCTTCAAATTTATTGGAAGAGTTTGATAAGGATTGGTTTTAATTCTTCATGGAATGTTTGATAAAATTTTCCTGGGAAGACTGTGGTCTGGGACTTTTGTTGTTGTTGGGAGATTTTGATTCCTGATTCTGTCTCTTCACTACTTATTGGTCTGCTGAGATCTAATTCTTGATACAGGTGAAAGTAGATTTTGTGTTTCTAGGGATTTTCCATTTCATCTAGGTTATCTAATCTGTTGTCATATATTTCTTCATAATATCCTCTTATAATCCTTTATATTTCTGTGGGAATGATGGTGACATACCCCCTTTTTATTTCTGATGTTAATTATTTGTGCCTTCTCTAATTTTTTCTTTGTCAGCCTAGCTAAAGTTTCTCACTATTACTTGATCTTTTCAAAGAACCAACTTTTGGCTATGTTGATTTTCTCCATTTTTCTATTATATTTCATTTATCTCTGCTCTAATCTTTGTTATTTCCTTCCTTCCCCTTGCTTTGTTTCTTTTGCTGTTTATTTCCTTGGTCCTTCAGTTTTAAGGTTAGGTGTCTGAATTGAGATGTTTCTTTTTTTAATTTAAGCATTTAGAATTATAAATGTCTTAGAGCACTGCCTTTGCTGCTACACATAAACATAGGCATGTTGTGTTTAAATTTTCATTCACCTAAAGATATTTCCTTATTTCTCTTGTGATTTATTTTTTGAACTACCAGTTATTTTAGTGTGATGTTATTTAATTTCCACTTATTTCCCTTCATTATTGATTTGTAGCTTTGTTCAGTTGTGGTCAGGGAAGATACATTGCATGATTTTATGATTTTTTAATTCATGGAGACTTGTTTTATAATATAACATATACTCTATCCTAGAAAATTATCCAGACCAGTGGAGAAGAATTTGTCTTGTGTTGTTGTAATGAAGTGTTCTACACATCTACTTGGTTTAGAGTGTTATTCAAGTATTTTATTTTATTATTATTTTTCCATATTGATGTTCTATCCATTATTCAAAATGATATATTTATGACTCCATCTATTTCTCCTTTGAATCTGTTGATATTTTATTCATATATTTTTGAGGCTTTGCTATTAGATGCAAATGTATTTGTAATTATGCATTCTTGTTTAAATGATCCCTTTAACAATATATAATGAACTTTTTGTCTCTTTTAACAGTTTTTAAAATTTAATATGTATTTTATCTGATAATATGGCTGCCCCCGGCTCTCATTTTATTACTACTTGCACAGTGTATATTTTTATCCTTCCGTTCAATTTCAAACTCTTATGTCTTTGAATTTAAGATGAGAGTCATAAACAACATACAATTGTTTTGTGCTTTTATATCCATTCTGTCAATATCAGCCTTTTGATTGGAGGGTTTAATTCATTTGTAGACCTTCAAAGTATCTACTGATTATACAGGGGTTTCTTCTTCCATTTTGCTATTTAGACTATGTAAGTCATAACTTTTTTGAACTTCAAGTTTTCCATTAATACTTAATTACACTTTTATTTGACTTTTTGTATTGTATTATACTGAGTTGTTTCTCATTTCTTTGTGAATATATTTTTCATATACTTTCTTTGTGTTTACAATGCAATTAAAATGTAATAACCAAATATATATAACATTCTTTTTATTTTATATCTATTTACCTTCAGTAGCATATACATATAGTGTTGTTATACTCCACTCTTCACTTTTTAAAAATACTTGTTACCATTTATGTTTTTGCACCTTTTTATATTCAAAACCATAACTGTATCATATTTTATAAGAAATAAGAAGTGGAGTTACATGGCCAAAAACACATGCAATATTAATTGTATTTATAATTAACCAAATGGTTACCTTTACCATAGACTTTTATTTATTTATGTCACTTTGATCCACTGTCTAGTATCCTTTCTTATCAGTTTGAATAACTCTTTTTAGTATTTCTTGCAGGGTGTGTCTAGTGTTAATGATCTCCCTCAACCTTTGTTTTTCTGGTAATGTTTTAATCTTTCCCTAATTTTTAAAAAAGATATAAAATTTTTGGTTGACAATTGTTTTCTCTCAGCACTCTAAATTGTTTTCTACCAACACATTGAAGCTGCAATGTACTGCCTCCTTGCTTCCATGGTTTCTAATGAGAAATTCAATATTACTCTACTTGAACTTTCTTGTTTGTAACATATTACTCTTGAAACTTCCAGTAATTACTTCTTATCTTTTGCATTTGACAGCCTGACCTCCATATGTCTCTTCATGTCTACCTTGTTTAGTGTTTGATGAGCTTCTTGAATGTGCATAGTCACAACTTTTTACCAAGTTTGGAAAATTTACTGTCATTTCTTTGAATATTTCTTCTGCCCCTTTCTCACTTTCTGCTGTCCCTGGGACTCCATTAATGCATATATTGGTATGTTGATGATGGCCTACAGGTCTCTTAGGCTATTATAGATTTTTTTATATCTTTCTTTTATATTTTTGTTCCTCAGTGTTGTCTTTAAGGTCACAATTTCTTCTGTCAGCTCCAATCTGCTACTGAATTTCTCCTGGTAATTTTTCATTTCAAATATTGTAGTCTTCAGCTCCAATATTTATGTTTCATTCATTTAAAAAAGGAACCCAAGTGAGTCTTTCCCAGGCAGAAAAAAAAGGCCAGGGATTCAAAAAGGGAGCATCATATGACTCCAAATTGCCCTGGAGAAGGGATGAGTTAGAGGCCAAGAAGGGTTTCACAATCATCTCCTATAGCTCTTTGAAGCTATATTTTCTTGTTTTAGCTCTTGTCCAATAAATGCTGCCTTTTTCTGTATTCTGTAACTGAAGAAGTATAAACTCTTCAAGTTTCCTCTGCTGCTTTTCCTGAGGTGATTTGGGACAGTGACTGCCTTCAGAAGCATTCCCCCAGTGATTGGAAGTAGGTAATTTAAAGAAGTGATAAGTGATCTGACTGCACATCCCCAATTCTTGGAGAACTAGGTCTGCATATCCCACTCCAACACCAAAAAGCTGCACCAGGAGCTGGAGTTAATTACCTCATTGCTGCTTCCACATGTTAGGGGAAAGGGTGACCACATCTACTGTATAGAAAGTGCTATACAATGGTATTTACTGCAATTAACCAGCTCTTCCTCTCACCTTGCCTGGATGCTGCACAGTGTTCTCCTGGACAATGGAGTTTCAAAATAATTTTTCAGGCAGTTCCTGCCTGTTTAATAGTTATTCTGGTGAAGGCACTGATACCTGGGGCATCCTACTCCATCCCCTTCCCACAATATTCTGCAGAAAATCTTACTTACATTTTAATTATCTGATAAATATAAGTATGTTAAAGCATTGTTGATCATTAAAATGGTATATATTACTTTTCATTTATATAGAACATAGTAATTTAGAAATAATTTTCAATTACAAAATGCAGGTGGAGCTGCACAAGTCCAAAATTTAAGCCGATGATGATACATAGCTTGTATTGATGAGAAAAATGGATTTGAGAGAGAGTATAATGCAAGAGCATATTCAAAATGAACATAGAAATAGAACCATAGGCCCTATATCTTAAACTGCTTTTTAAAAACATTAACTTTCTCATTTTCATTATGCCCCATTGCCTGCACATATGTCCCTTCTCATAATGAGTATGAGCTGATATTCTTTTCAATTGCAAAAATAGGCAAAGTAAAGAAAATTGTGCTAAGAGCTCACACATAATCTGTCCCTGTAGAATATATACAATAAACATATTCTATTTTCTTATATCATTTTGTGCATATATTTTATATATTAGTGTTCATTTACAATACATGAGTTAATTTTCTAAACATAACAAAGAAAAAAGAATTATTGTCCTAGAAGTGGTAAAAAATACAGATATGTACAGCAGTATAAAGATGAAAATTAAAATCAACCATTAATCCAATGCTTACAGGCAATGTTGAATACAATTTGGTTTAAAAATCTTGGTCTTTTTAATCATGTCATCTGTGGATAGAGATAGTTTTACCTCTTCCCAGTCATTTTTGATGTCTTTTATTACCTAGTGGCCTTGGCAAAATTGTCTAGTGCAACATTTAATACAAGTATTGAGAACTGACTTCTTTGTCTTGCTCCTAATCATAGATGATAAGCTTTATATATTTCATAAATAAATATAAGGGCAAGCTCTGCATATTTCATAAATGACCTGTAATAGGTTCAGGAAGTTTCCATCTGTTCCTAGTTTGTTAAGTATTTTCATCATCAATGAGGTAGTGAATTTTGCAAAATGCATCTTCTGTATTGATTGAGATGACCATGCTTTCCCCTTCATTTTAATAATGTGGTGTATTACATTGACTGATTCTCATATTTTGAAACTCCCTTGAATTCCTGAAGTAAGTCTAAAATGATAATGGTGTATAATCATTTCAATATGGCAGTGAATTCAGTTTGCTAGTATTTGCTCCATCCAACACACCATATACATTTTTTCACAATGAATTTCAGACTTAAATATACAACCAAAATCTTAAAACTTCTGTAAGTAAAAAATAGGGCAAAGTGAAATTGGTTAATAATAGTTTAGCAAATTAGGGCTCATGAGCCAAACCTAGTTTACAGTCTGCTGTATGTACTAAAGTTACATTGGAGCACAACTATGTATTGCCTATGATTTTTGTGGATTACAAAGGGAGAATTAAATATTTACAACAGAGACTTACTATCTGGTCCATTGATAAAAATGTTTTCCAATCTTGTGTACAGGAAATAT
The DNA here is from genome assembly GCA_004027955.1 of Chaetophractus vellerosus. NCBI lineage: Eukaryota > Metazoa > Chordata > Mammalia > Cingulata > Chlamyphoridae > Chaetophractus > Chaetophractus vellerosus. The sequence goes on along the minus strand of PVKH010048169.1, from coordinate 799 downwards.
TTCTGATATATTGCATGAAAAGTACAATTTTAAAATTTGATAAATTTGACTTTTAAAAGATTTTTAAAATCTGCTCTATGAAAGACAGTTAAGAGAATTAAAATAAAGTCACTGACTAGAAGAAAATATTTGCATAGTATATATGGAATAAAAGACTATTAGCTGGAATACAAATGGTTCTTCAAATTCCATAATAAGAAATTATGTGCCCAATTAAAATGGACAAAAGATTTGAACAAAAATATCTAGAGAAGATGTGTAGATGGCAACAGAAGACATTAAGAGATATTCAACATGAGTAATTTTTAGGTAATTTCTGTTAAAACCACATATGAATACCACTACACAACTATTACAATGTTTCAAAAAAAGACAGTCCATGACAACTAATTATCATTAACTTTTGGTCAGAATTGGAAATGATAAAAGTACTTTAAAAACATCTTCTTTGTTTATTAAATCAAAAATACATTTCCCATAAAACTCTGCCTTTCCATTACTAAGGTTTATCCAACAGAAATGTAGTGTATATGTCCTCATGATAACTTGAACAGGAAAGTTCATAGAGGTTTTAGTTATAATTGTCTAAATCTTTTAGCACCCCTGTTCTAGTCAGGGTTCTCTCGGGAAACAGAATCAACACGAGATCTCTGTTAAAAATATAAGATTTTATAAGAGTCTCTCACGTGACCGTGGGGATACACAAGTCCAGGTTCCGCTGGCAGGCTGCAAGCCAGGGGCTCCGACGAAAGGCCGATGAAGGGTCCTCGATGAGCTTGCTCCGATGAAAGACTGATGA
>PVKH010048168.1:0-10223 GCA_004027955.1 Chaetophractus vellerosus | reverse complement strand
TCCCATAACTGCATGGCTCCCCATACCCTTTTCGTGGGTCATCTCGTTTGACAAGGGAGGAGTTGCTGTCCCCTCACTCCCTCCAAATACCTGGCTCCAATCTGTGACTCTCCCAGGGAGGGGGCTGCCATCTCTGCTGTCTGCGCCTTCCAACCGCAAGACATTCGGACGGCGCTGCATGGTCCCTTCAGAGAGTTGAAACATGACTGCAACAGGGGACTGCCTGTGCTGGACAACGATGTGCCCCAGCCCAGACCTGGAGAGGTGAGGGGGCTGGGGTAGATCTTCACCCCCGAGGCCTGAATTAGGAGCTGCCATTAGGGTGAGAGTCGAGCTAAGCATCATGGACCTTCCTGCCCCCCTGGGAGAATTTGTTACCCACCCTGTGCTTCCTCTAGTGCATCGCCAACAACATAAAGCTCCGGCAGTTTGGCTCGTCACTCTCCCTGCCTGACCGTGTGCTCACCTTCATCCGGGACCACCCGCTCATGGACAGGCCAGTGTTTCCAGCCAATGGCCACCCCCTGCTGGTCACTACGGATACGGCCTATCTCCGAGTCGTGGCCCACAGGGTGACCGGCCTCTCAGGGAGAGATTATGATGTGCTCTACCTGGGAACAGGTATATTTAATAGCCAAGGAAGTTGCCCATCCAGTGCAGACATGTTCTTGGCACAGAGAGGGTCCCATGCAGATCGGCAGCAGAGTCCCAGGCATGGGCACTGTGATCTCATTATGTCTTCTACCTTGCCTGCCCTCCTAGAAGATGGACATGTCCACCGAGCAGTGCAGATCGGAGCCCAGCTCAGTGTCCTTGAAGATCTGGCCTTATTCCCAGAGCCACAGCCAATTGAGAACATGGACTTGTTCCAAGTGAGTTGTAGATTCTGGGGGGTAAGGTGGGAAGATCCAGTGTGTGACCCTGAGGTCTGGGAAATCCTGTGCATTCCCCTTACCTGCTCCCCTTCTCCAGGGCTGGCTCCTGGTTGGCTCCCATACCGAGGTGACACAAGTGAACACAACCAACTGTGGCCGCCTTCAGAGCTGCTCAGAGTGCATCCTGGCCCAGGACCCCGCCTGTGCCTGGAGTTTCCAGCTAGATGCGTGTGTGCCCCATGCCAGGGAGCACGGAGGGTGAGTGCAGCTGCATGGGTCTCTTGCCTGCTGTCCCAGGGCTCTGCCCCATCCATATATCTACCTCTGCTTCTGATCCATCAATTAATGCTGCCCTTTGGGGTTTGTTTTTTCCCTCTTAGTGTCTGCATCACTTGCGTGCCCCTCTGTCAATCCATTCTAACTCATTTGTCTGTCCATCTGGTGTCATCTCATCAATGTCCTTGCCTCTCTTTTGTCCTTGCCAATCTGCCCTGACTGTGTGATTGACCTCTTCTCAGCTTTCATCATATAAGAGTGCTCAGAAGTGTTGTCACAGTTGACTATGTCTTCCTTCCTTGAAATACTCTTTGCTCTTGCCTTCTATGATGCTGAATTCTCCTGGTTTTCCTTCCTCCCTTTCATCCAACTTCTGAATGTTGGTGTTCCTTAGGGTTTGGTCATGGACCCGCTTCTATTTACATGCCACAGATGCATCTCTAGCTGAGCTACAGGATTCCTTACTCCACTGCCTGCTTGATGGCCCCCTTCAATGCTTCACAAGCAACTCACACTTCCTGAGTCTAAATATGCAGTGTTGTTTCCTCATGTCTTTTCCTCCTCTGGTTTTCCTCATCTCAGTAAAGGAACCTCCATCCATCCAGTTTTCCAGGCCAGGAAACACCACATTGTATTGCAATTTGTACGGACTCTAGGTCCAAAATGTATTCTCAGTTTGCCTGCTTCTCTCTATTTCTGTTGGTACCACCCTAGTCCAAGCTACGTCACTTCTTAACTGGACTGCTCTAATAACCTCCTAACTTGTCTCCCTTGGCCAATTTTGGGTTCCTACCTTTTGTCATTCAGCAGCTGGTATGAAAACATATGTCAAATTGTGTCATGCCCTGCTTAAAAACAGGTTATTTTTCAGGGATCTTACCAAAATGGTTTCCTGTTTGCATTTCAAGAGTTGATCAAAGGGATATAGGAGCCCATTCTTACCTACCTCCGTTTATCAGAGTGTTTCCTGGGGGTAGGCGGGGCAGCTGAAGTTCAATTTTGGAAAGTCATTAGTGAACCCCATTCTGGAGGGGCTCAGGCTCTTTGGGCAGGCACAAGCCGCCCAGTGAAGGTTTTATTATTTATATGTGACTCAACCCTATTGGGATAATCCCAGCAACTCCTTCTTAGTCCTCACTGTAAAGGAAGGGAGTCGAGGGAGATCCATTGTAATCTGAGTTAGAAGAATATAGGTTAGATTAAGTCTGATATTAGAAAGATTCAAATAGCCTCATCATGAAACATTCTACTTTGCCTGCTTCCATGGGGTCTAACTGGAAGACTCAGTACCACCGGGTTGCCTGGTAGCATCAGACATATGGAGGTACCTTCCCATATTCTTCCCCCTCCTGTGGCATATCATTCTCTTTACACATCTGACCCATCATCCCAGAAAGCTCATTTTTTTTCTACAATTTCAGTGGTCCATACAATTGCATGAGGAAATACTCCTTTCTCCACATCTTTGACAAATTTGGTCAGATTTCTTTTAATCTTTTCCAATCTGATAGGCAAAACTAGAATCTTGTTATTTTAATTTCTATTTCCTTGATTATTGGGCAGGTTAAATTTTTCTTTTTTCCATTTCATAGTCATTTGTGTTTCTTTGATTCTAATTTGCCTGCTCACATCTTTTTTTTTTTGGAGGTACTGGAGATTGAACCCTGGACCCTCGGTGCATGTGAAGCAGGCACTTAACGACTGAGCTACACCCACTCCCCTGCTCATGGTTTTTGTTTCTGATACATAACAATCTGTTGTTTCTGCATCATTCATGCTGTCTGTTGACTCTGCTCCATCTTTTTGTCTGCCATCTGTCTGTCTATTGTCTCTGAACTAGTGGCTTATTGTGATCCAATCATGTTTCCCAAGCTCCGCTAGACTAATCAACCTCTGTTTTGCTCAGGAAACTTCCATCTAGTTGTACCAGTCTCAGTGCTTATTTCAGGGGCCTCAATTTGCACTGAAGGAGTTCACACAAACCGAGAAGTTTATGTGTTCAGATCGAACTTTCCTCTGGTCTTCACTAACCAGTAAAGGCTTTACAAGGTTCCCCGGCCTTTGAGAGTAGTGCCAGGGGTTTAGCAGTCAGCAGTGTATCTTGCTATCCCTCTGTCAGACAGAGCTCACCCAAATCCTGGAAGTACCAGGATTGTGCTGTGTTTGAAACAGATCCAAGAGAGGCCAATTTGTACCAACACTATCGAGGACGAAGAGCCCTATGAAGACAGGCTGCTTTTATAAAACAGAAAAGCATCTCACTGACCTTCATGATTTTTTTAAGTCTTAACTCCCTATTCCCTACTCCCACCCCATCCCCTGGTCACCTATATTCTAGACTATGACTCTCTGCTTATTCTAATTATTTCACGTCAATGAGATCATACAATACCTGTCCTTTTCTGTCTGACTTATTTCACTCAATATGATAATGTTTTCCAGGTTCATCCATGTTGTCACATGTATCAGAACTTCATTCCTTTCTAGGGTTGAATAATATTGCATTGTGTGTATATGCCACATTTTGTTTATCCATTCATTGGTTGGTGGACACTTGGTTTGCTTCCACTTTTTGGCAATTGTGAATAATGAAACTATGTCATTGCGCAAATATCTGTTCCAGTCCCTGATTTCAGTTCTTCTGGGTATGTATCTAGAAGTGAGATTGCTGGGTCATATAGTAATTCTATACTTAACTTTCGGAGGAATTGTCAAACTGTCTTCCACAGCGGCTGCACCATTTTACATTCCCACCAGCAACGAATGAATGTTCCTATTTATCCACAAACTCTCCAACATTTGTAATTTTCAATTTTATTTTTTAAATAGTAGCCATTCTAGTGGGTGTGAAATGGTATCTCATTGTGGTGGCCCCTCACTGAATTTTGCTTAACTTTTGTAGGAAAAAAACTTTCTCTTTTCTCTTAAATGGTAGAGTAAAACAAACCATCATTTATGTGTATATATATATATATATTTTTTTCTTTTCCCCAGAGAAACCTTATGGTTGTGGATAACCAGCTACATTTCTTGGAGAGTTCCTATGTTTTTTTTTTAAATTTAATTTTAATAGCATATATACAAGCAAATCTCTTGTATCTTTTAAAGCCTCCATACCAAACATTTTTCTGACAGACTTAGTGCAAGTTTAGCTAACTATGGTCTGCTAGATATATATATGCAGAATTTAACACAGCAGATGCCATGAGGAGTATAAGAGGCATTGAGGTTTTTTTTGTTTTTGCAACATTTATTTATTTTAAACTTTTATTTTATTTTGAATGAAGCTTTAGATTACATAAGTGTTACATCGAAAATATAGGGGGATTCCCATATCCCCCACTCCCTTCCCCCCCACACTTTCCCCCATTAACAACATCTTTCATTAGTGTCGTACCATTGTTACAATTGATGAACACATATTGAGTCATTGCTACTAACCATGGTCTATAGTTTACATAATGATTTACACTTTGCACCACACAATTTTATAGGTTTTGACAAAATGTATAATGGCCTGTACCTGTCATTGCAGTGCCATGTAGGACAATTCCAATGTCCCCAAAATGCCCCGTGTTACACCTACTCTTCCCTCCCCCTACCCTCAGAACCTCTGGTGACCACTGCCTTTATATCAGTGTTACAAGTTCTTCCATTGCTAGAATAATAATAAGTCTACTTCAGTCCACAGTTGCATTCCTCCCTTATGTTTGTTCATTCCTCATTCTTGAGGATTTTGGCAAGGTGAAGGCATTGAGGGTTTTTTGTTTGTTTGTTTGTTTGTTTTTTTAGGAAGTACCTGGGATTGAACCCGGGACCTCGTACATGGGAAGCAGGTGTTTAACCACTTGAACTACATCCACTCCCTGGCATTGAGTTTTGATTGGGGGAAATTTAGCAGTGAGGGGAGTGTTGGCCAATAATTCCAGAAGTGATTTATGAGATGATGGGGGATGTATCATGTGCTTGAGTGCTCAGTGATTCTGAGCAGGCTAGTAGGAAAGGTTGGCATTCGATTGACCACGTATTCCCTTCTTTGTAGGCTCGTCCAAGACATGGAGGCAGCAGATGTGTCTTCTCTGTGTCCCAAGGAACCTGGAGGTCTGTATGGTTTAGGGAAACGTGGGTGGAGTGGGGCAAAAGGAGGTAGAGAGTTGTCCATTTTGGACCTGCTTTAAATCTTGGATCCTGGGAGGATGGCATCCAGTGACAACAGGGCCTTATCCTCTTTGGAAATCCCCTTCCCATCTCCAATATCACCCCACATTTCTCCCCACACACCCCCAGCCTGTATCATCACCACCTTTTGTGCCTTTGCTATTTCCCCGCAGAACACCCAGTTGTGTTTGAAGTTCCTGTGGCCACGGCTGCACATTTGGTCTTGCCGTGCGCCCCAAGCTCAGCCTGGGCATCCTGTGTGTGGCACCAGCCTGGCGGAGTGACGGCACTCCCCCCGCGGCAGGATGGGCTAGAGGTGGTGGTGACCCAAGAGGCCATGGGCGCTTACGCCTGTGAATGTGAGGAGGGTGGGGCCGCCCGCGTGGTGGCGGCTTACAGCTTGGTATGGGGCAGCCAGCGGGGCCCCCACAGCCGGGCCCACACCGTGGGAGCTGGGCTGGCCGGCTTCTTCGTGGGGGTTCTCGCAGCCTCCCTGACTCTCCTCCTGATTGGTCGGCGTCAGCAGCGACGGCGACAGCGGGAACTCCTGGCTCGAGACAAGGTGGGCTTGGACCTGGGGGCCCCTGCCTCCGGGACCACAAGCTACAGCCAGGACCCTCCCTCCCCGTCTCCTGAAGATGAGCGGTTGCCCCTGGCGCTGGCCAAGAGGGGCAGTGGCTTTGGTGGCTTCCCTTCACCCTTCCTGCTCGATCCTTGCCCGAGCCCTGCCCACATTCGCCTGACTGGGGCTCCTCTGGCCACATGTGACGAAACATCCATCTAGAGTCGAGAAAACCACCACTAGTGCGTGAGTGATGAGCGCTGGGCCTGGAAGACCGTCTGAGCCCTCTCTGAGTCAGTGACCACTTGGACTTCCCTGTCTGCCCTGTCTGGGTCTGGATGGGCTCATGGTGGGGTCAGTTCTTGGCCCAATTCCTGGTTCCCTGGGGAGAGCAGAGCTGTAGTTAATCTAGGCTCCTCCCCCTGTACCCTTGTGACCCCCCAGACCTGGCCTTCTATGTTGGGCCCGGGAGTTTGGGGGACGGGGCCCAAGACATAACTATGATTTTAGCTTCTGATCAGAAGGGGCCCTGGTCCAAAGGAAGAGCCATGAGGTGGTGGGGGACTCAGACACACTGAGTCCTTGCCGCGGGGCTTGGCTGAGCCTCCCAGCTTATCTGGTTCTCTGTGGGGAGTGCATGATCCCCGTGCTGCAACATGGAATCTCTGCCCTGAGATCAAGCCCCACCTGCATCCAGTTTTCCTTCTTCCACGGAAGAGAGTGTATAAATACCTGGGTGTTCATAGGAGCCCCGGCCACGGGGCCAATGCTTAGGTGTGTTTACAGGGGACAGGGAGAGGGGAGGTGGGCATGGGACATTGTCTGCAGGACTTCAAACACATAGCCAGCCAGGGAATGGCTTTCCTTTCTCAAAGGAAACAAACCACTGCCCTCTCCCCTCTGTCCCCATAGCCCTTCTCTAAATTTGAGTAGAGAAAAGCTCCTGAAGTGACCTTCTGGTTGGTACATGCAACCCCGTCTTTTTCTTTGGCTTTCGCCTCCTGGCTGCCACCACTGCCACACCACAGCTGCTTTTCCTTGTTAGAGTCTGGGCCGAAACCCTTTCCTTGGCTCCCACTCAAAAGAAAAGTCATGACATACTGAATATTTGGGGAAGACAAGAGGAGAACAGTCACAGAAAATATAAGCAGCTTTGAGCCAGGTGTGCATCAGAGACTACTCAGGGTAAAACCCTTGCCCTAAAGCAGGAGTTCTCCCCCTGGGTCTGGGGCCTTGCTGAAAATATATGCAAAATATTGGATACTCACAGTGTATCTGGGGTTTTCAGGAGGGGAGGTTTTATGGCTTTCAACAGGTTTTCAAGGCTCTAACAAAGGCAAAGGAGCACTGCCCTGAGACCACCTTGGTTTGGCCAAGCTGAGATGGTGCCTCTTGGTAGCAGCTCTTCCAGTTATGGCCGGCCGGCGCCAGCCCTGTGGCCAACCCTGGACTTGGAGTTGCTGGGTGACTTCTCTCTTGTTTCTTCAATCCCTGGAGCTTGGGCTCTGTACATATTTGAAGACCCGGTCAACGCTTACCAAACTTAAAGACCTCTTCCTGCCTCACGGCTCCCAGATGCCCTAAGCTTCTCCTGCTTAGTTCTGGTCTTGGCCTGTGAATGTGCCTCGTTCATCCCTGGTGAGGGACCCTCTTGAGCTCCAATGAACAATCCAGCCCTTTCCAGTTGAACTTTTCAGCTCCACTTTCCTTGGCAGCAGCCTGTGAACTATTCAAAAAGAGTCCCCTTGGGTCTGGAATTATCCGTGGCTTTGTCACTGATGAGCGTGAGATGTTTGGTGGGTAGTCCAACCTAGGGACGTCAGTTTACTTATCTGTAAAATGGGGATAATAATACCTACCTCAGGGTTGCTGCAAGGATTCCATGAGAAAATGTGTAAACAAGTAAAGTGCTATCTATACTGGCAGTGGTGGTTATTGTAAAAATTGGCCAATTCGACCATAATCCTGTAGTTTAACCATGACACACCCATGACACCTGCTCATTTTAGGCCCCTTCCTGTGCCAGGAGGGTCATTGCCTCACTGAGATATCCTGTCCTGGGCCACCTCTGGGCAGATCCTAGCTGCCAGTGTCAGGGTTTCAGGAGGCAGGTTAGCTGACCCTAGAGACTTGCTGGCCCTAATATGTGGGAATGGAGGACGGCTCCACATTCTTTGGTTTATCCTCACTTCACCCTACTCTCTTGAGGTTTCTGGGTTGAGGGAGGAAGGGAGCTGGAAGGATGTCTGTGGGGAGGGGGGTCTCTGTGGGGAGAAGGGAGAAGAGTTTTTCAAGGGAGGGGGCTGTTCCAGACCACAGTGGATTTGGGGCATTTAGTCCCTGAACACCACTTCTAGTTGGAGGAAAGTGGGGTGAGGAATGTAGAAGGAAATGAAAGAAGGATGGAAATATACATGGAGGGAATCACATCTTAGTTGGTTGAAATCCCAAGCCCCAAGAATGAGTGAAACCAACTCGCAAAGGAACAGTGTGAGTTATTATCTGTGTGCTGTGGGAATGTGAGAAGGGAAAGGGTCCATGGATAAGGGGACCGAAGGAGCATGTAGAGTTGGGCAGACCAGGTTCCTGCCCCCACAGTCCTGCAGGGAGGGTTGTTAGGATTCCAGTAGGCAGAGATACTGCCTGGCCTTAGCATATGAAAGAGCCATCAAGAGTTCCTCATGGTTGGTTTAACCTCCAGACTCCAAGGATTGCCCATTCCTGGTCCTAAATCTCCAGTTCCCCTCTGCTTTTGGCTCCAGTCCCTGGTCCATGAACTGTGGTTCTCAGCTTGTGCCCTTACTGAATGCAGCCTAGAAAGAGGTGCACACTGGTGGCTCTGTGAGTACAGCTAGCTTCAGCGTGCCGCTGGCCTCGGCGGAGACAGACCCACTTCCTTTCCCAGGAGTGGCCCTTCCCCAGGAGCCACATCCGTTGACTGGAGGCCTCAGTGATGCCTGCAAAGACTCCTTTTGGTGTCTTCTGGGTGCTGACCTTCCTGGCTATTCTTCTGCTGTCTGGGGGTGCCAGTTGTGGCCACAACTGACTGCTCTTGGTCCATGGGGCCAAGATCCGCTCTCAAGGATGTGAGGGTACAACTTGCCTTTTTAGTTGTAATAGAGGCAAGGTTGGGATTTTTAAAGATTGTTTTCACCATCTGGAATTAAAACTGGCAATAATAGGAACAAAGAAGAGATCTTTTCATAGTTTTCTGATTCTCTGTGGTAGGAAACACAAATCAGATCATGTTGTTCCTTCCCTATTAAAACCTTCTGTGTTAGTCAGGGTTCTCTAGGGAAACAGAACCAACAGGAGATATCAGTAAATGGTATGAGATTTTATAAAATTGTCTCACGTGACCATGGTGATGCACAAGTCCAAATTTTCCTCGATGAGTTCCCCAGGAGAAGCTGCCTATCTGAAGTAGAGATGGGAATTCTCTCTCTGACAGCTGGAATCCCTTCTCATTTTAAGGCTTTCAACTGATTAGATGGGGCATTTCCCATTGCTGGTGGCAGTCTCCTCAGTTGATGGTAGATGTAATCAGCCATAGATGCAATCAACTTACTGATGATTTAAGTCCATGAAATGTCCTCACAATATAATTAGCCCAGTGCTTGCTTGACCAAACAACTGGGCACCATTCCCTGGCCAAGCTGATACATGACTGTAACCATCACACCTTCCTATGGCTTCCCTCTGACCAAATTCCCTCTTCTAATTTACAGAGACTTACATGTTAGGACCCCTGTCCACCTCTTCAAATGATCTTCCCTTCCTCCCTCCCTGGTTAACAGGACATCAGCCACCAGCCTTCATTCAGTTGCTTGAATTCACCAAGCTTAAACATTGAAATTGGTGGTTCCTTCTGATCTCTGCAGGCCTGGTTCCTTATTGCCATTCAGGCCTCATCTTAAATGTCACCTTCATTGAGAGGGCTGCCCTGATTACTCAATATAAGGTAGCTGCCCAGATACTCCTTGTCACATCACTGTTTCAATTCTCAGCATAGCACTTATCATTGATTCATATTTTCTTATATATTTTATGCTAATTACTTCCCCTCTGACTAGATGAGAACAGGGACCGCGGATGTTTTGTTCAATGCTGTATCCTCAGCGCCTAACACAGTGACTGATGGATACATAGGAGATGCTTGTGATGGCTAGGCTAATGTGTCAACTCGGCCAGGTAATTGTGCCCAGCTGTTGGGTCCAGCAAGCCTGGGGCTAATAGCATCTGCATCAATCAGCAAGATTGGATGAAGAATGGATGACGCTGTTATCCATTCAGTTGACTGCTTATAAAAGGGAACTGATTTCAACATTCGGAGAGAATTTCCCAGCTCGTCC
>PVKH010048167.1:0-10224 GCA_004027955.1 Chaetophractus vellerosus | reverse complement strand
TCCGCTTTCGCGGGCAGCAGCTCCGCTTTTCACGGGTGACTTTGCCATGCCCATGGGGGCTCAGCCCTGCCCGTGGTGGCTTTTTGCCTTGCCCACGGCGGCTCCGGCCCGCCCACGGCGGCTTGCCTTTCTCAAGGCCGTCTGCCCGCTCGGAGAGGTCCCCGGGAACCGAACCCGGGCCCGGGGCCTCCCATGTGGTTCACCGGCGAGCTCTTTATCCACTGAGCTATCTAGCCGGGCCCACAAAGTGCATTTTAGCACTCATCACTAGATTGATGAAAGACCACCAAACTGAAGGGTTTTTGTGGGTTTTTTTTAACTTTTCTTTCTTTTCTTTTTTTTTTTAAGTGGGGATTATAACCTTTTTCCTGCTACTGAATTCCTGGGGCAAATCACATCATGTCTCCAAGTCATAGTTTCTTGCTCGTAGCTTTTGGGTAATTGAACATTTCCTATTCATCTCATGGAGTTATAATGTGGAGGTGAGAAAATTAGTAAATATATATATAAATATATATAAATATATATATTATATTATATATTAGTAAATATATATATAAAGTTATATATATATATTATAATATATATTAGTAAATATATATATATAAAGTTATGTTGCCATAAAATTATATTATTTTATATATTATATATAACAATATAATATACAAAACATATATTATATTGCTATACAATTATGAGACTATATCTATTAGAAATAATGCTAATATTAATTAAGATGCCCCACTTTAACTATGAGTCCCTTATCTGAGAACCTTAAGGTAATAAATATTATAGGAGTTAGTTAAAGCCCCATGGAACTATGTCTCCTGTTTTTCAAACAGTGAACTATTGGATAACACAGCATTTCTTTCATAAATAAAACATTTTTTAGAGTACCCTAAATCTCCAGGAAGTCCCACGATGCCTCATCTTCTGAGGACCTGGCTTAAAATAGACAGTCTGCATTACAGATGTAAATTGCATGATAGTTATGATTGGCCACATCTTCCACTTTCTGCAGGAGGCATTTTTTTTCTTCCATAACTACAAATTCATCAAGAAAGGAGACTGTTGTTTGTTTAAGTGCGAGGATGCACACAGGTGGGCTAAGGCCCATGTTCCTCAATTTAAGGGCACACTTTCATTTTCGGTGCAATTAGCTGTCTAATTGAGCGTCCAAATTTAGCACTGCATTTGCATGTGCAATTAATTATGATTTAAAAGCACTCTATGTTAATGATTTCTTTTCCATTATCTACAAACGTAATTACTGAAGGATGGATTGAATTTGGAAGTCATTTGGGAAAATGTTTTTTGTGCCCCTGGAGCCCAATGCTGTAGGTGGTAACTGTGAAATCAGAGCATCACACACAGCCTTTGCCAGACACATAAGGCTGAAGAGGGAGGTATGTGTGTGTTTGGGGCATAGGGAGTGGAGGGCTGTAGGGTAGGACTGGAACTGCCAATCAGGGTATACGTAATTTTTCCTTGATTATTGGAATTAACTAAAATTATAGTTAGCATATGATTTCACTCAGACAGAACAAAGATAACACCTGGATTAGCAAAATCTCTTTTAGAGCAAGAAAATGTCACATTCTAAAAAAAATTTTAAAGGAGACAATAATCTTGGTAATTTTGCATAAATCACAAAATTAATATCCAGTTCAGCCTAAGATCATCCACATGGTATTCTTGGTTCAAGAAAGTAAAGATATGACCCTTTAAAAAAACTGAGATGAAATTAAAATAAGGAGTCAGTAATAACTATTAGACTACAGTCTAAAAACAGTCACTGGAAAGAATATAAAAATTTTGAATAGCAGATCAAGTCCTTTCCATTGGCTGAACAATTGAAAAACTCTCCTATTGTTTCCTGAGGAAAAACATTAAGCATTTTGCTTTCCTGAGATTTCTGTAAATAAATAGAATACCCATAGGTTTGCTCTGGAAGAAGGTAGTTCAAGAACCTTCACATACTCTAGCCCTTATATCCTTGTCCTCCAAGAAGCACAAAGACTGAATGATGGAGGGCCACTTCCTTGAGTCTTTCTCCCAAGGCCTAGTCAGGAGGGAGCCTGAGCTCCTTGCTGGGAGCTGCAGGGAAGGCAGTGGTCAATGAGAAACTGAGAGGTACTTCAGATTAGTGCAGGAAGAGCACAAAGGTCAGGAAGAAGGTCTGAGAGAAAAATTGTCACCTTTTCATTATTTTGTTAAAATTTTAATTGTTTAAAATAAAATTAATACCCACATATATGTTTTTTAAATTTTTAAAACAAAACAGTATGAGTAAATATCTTTCACTCTGTTCAGCCTTCTGGTTCTTCTCCCCAAAAGGGATCATAGTTAACATTTTCATGTATTCATCTAGAAAAAAAATGTATATAAGATATATATTATAGCTTAAATTTTTATACATCTTTCCATATCATACTATAATCAATCTCTGTTTTGTTCCTTGCTTTTTTTTTCTTTGAATAAGAAGACATTCAGATCTACCTCATTCTTTCTTATGGCTGCTTAGAACACAGCTGAATAGACATATGATGATATATTTGACTATTCTTTTACTGATCAATATCTAGGTTTCACTAGTTTTGTCTTTTATATACAATAATGCAAAGAATATTTATATAACTCAATTAGCATACTTTGGTATAAATATATGGAGAGTAAATCTTTAGAAATGAAATTGCCATGTCAAACTATATGTGCATATGTGCATTTTAATTAATAACATTGTCAAATGCATTTTAAAATATAACTATTGATCACCACCAACAGTGTCTGGGATTGCTAATTTTTCCCACATTTTTACCGATTCATTTTCAATATGTTAAAATTTTTGTACAACTGAGGAAGAAAAAATCTCTTAATTCAGAAAGGGTAACAGAACCAAATCTTCTAATTATTATCCTCAAAGAAATTTGAGAAGATATTGCAGAGGACATGAAAGTTAAAAATATGATTGCTGAAAATACAATGGCAGAGCTGAAAGATAGTGGGTGAGCCAGAAGATAATGTCAAAGACATCTTGAAGAATTAGGAGGAACATACACAAAATATAGAGATCAGAAGACACATATTTTTAAAAATATTTTTAAAAGATATTTAGATTACATAAATGTTACATAAAAAATGCAGGGGATTCCCATATGCCCTGCTCTGCACATCACCCCACATTTACCCCCATTAACAACATCTTTCATTAGTGTGGTACATTCATTGTACACATTTTGGAGCATTGCCACTAAGCATGGATTATAGTTTACATTGTAATTTACGTTCTCTCCCACACAATTCCGTAGGCTATGGTAGGATGTATAATGGCCTGTATCTGTCGTTGCAATGTCTTTCAGGACAATTCTCAAATCCCGAAAATGAGCCCGAATTATACCTGTTTTCCCTCTGCCTGACCTCAGAACCTCCTGTGGCCACTGCCTCCACATCAATGATATAAATTCTTCCCTTGCCAGAATCACAATAAGTCAATAGTAGAATACCAGTAAGTCCACTCTAGTCCATAGTTTCTTCCCCAATCCTGAGGATTCTGGGATGGTGATGCCCACTCTGCCTTCAGTCCCACATAGCTGATGGATGGGGCTCTCTTGCTTGCAATTGTAGGCTCTCTCGTTTCCTTGATATGGTTTTCCCTCATCACCTCTTTGTTAGTTGTGCTGGGTGAGCAGAGGACACATATTGTTACAACAATATCTACTAAGAATTACAGAAGAAAAACGAAAAAAAGGCGGGGGGGGGGAAGAGATTTAGCAAAGAAATATAGAAGAAAATTTCCTGAGATAAACACATTTACTGAGCCATATTATAAGTCATTGTATGCAATGCTGGAGAAATTGGAATTAATTCTATAAACATTGGAAAACCAGTGAAAGTTTGTAAGCATATGAATAGTAATATCAGGTTTGGTTTTTTTTTTCCTAGGAAACTATAATTTCCTACCAGCAATGTGAACTTTAGACAGGTACAAATATCACTTAAGTATTTTAGGAGTTTACATTTTTCCAAATCCTTTCTCGTATAATTTCTTTTTACAGCAATGAAATGGCGACCAATTAGTATTCCCATTTGACAGTTGAGATTCAGAGGAGTCCTGTACCCTGTAAGTGGCAGATCTGAGACTAAAACTCACTTTTTCTGATTTCAGTATTGTCTTCTGTTTCCTCACAATTTTTCTTTCTCTTTGTTGACATTTCATGTATATATGTCACTATTCCTGCAACAACACTTGGTTTGTTACTTATATTAAAAATTTATCTGTAAAACCTAAAGACATGTCAGAGACCTGCTTGTGATTCAATAAATCTGTTTAGTCTTATTCCTGGGAACACAGCTCTATGACATTTTCCAGATCCCTAGCCATGTGCTGATTTCTAGCCAATATGAGCACCTATTCCAGTCCTGGCTCAAAAAAACCTCTTATGCTCTGCACACTTCTGCCACCTGGGAGCAGATACCCAGGAAATCCTTGGGAGCCAAGTGCTGAAGATGATAGAGCAAAAATGCCATAGAAACCTGACAGCCTCATCAAGAGGAGAAATACCTGACAGCCAAGACGACCTCTTGTTGATTTGATGAGAATACATTTCCACCATTTTTGAGAAATTATAATTTTAATATGTATAATTATAATTATCTGTTAAAATTATACTTACACATATTATATGTATATATATACACGCACAACTAACTAAAAAGGAGATTCGGAATGTTCATGTCATGATCGTTAATATTTTCATGTGAAACAAGTGCCTAAAATTAAAAAGGCTTAGTTTACAAAGTTGGTTTTTGTATCTTTAGGTTTTGTTACATGGGATTGACTACTTAGCTTTTCTGAGTATAATACACCATGCTTTCCTGAATGAAAAATGCCTACTCCATAATGCTGTTTAAGGATTAAGGAAAAAGATTCCTTAAAGCAGTGCCTGGCACAAAGTAGGACCTCAATATATGTTCTCTCCTTACAGTTTTGGAAATTGCTGTAAAGTCAACCAAGACCAGAAAATATCATGATGAAAAATGAATCAAAATACATTTTTGTTCATGATGTCTAAATATAATTTGATCTGAAATCAAAAGCTCTAATGTTTTTCCAAAAATTGTAGTCAAAATTTATAGTAAATCACATTAGTTTATTGTAGTTTACTATATTACCTAAACTTGATTAAAATTTTAATTTTTGAAGACAAATGAAGTATAAACCTACAAATGAAAAAAATCAATACCTTAATAAATTATGTTTTGTTTGGATATTCTTTCATTTCCTA
This sequence comes from Chaetophractus vellerosus, assembly GCA_004027955.1. Taxonomy (NCBI): domain Eukaryota; kingdom Metazoa; phylum Chordata; class Mammalia; order Cingulata; family Chlamyphoridae; genus Chaetophractus; species Chaetophractus vellerosus. The sequence continues at coordinate 4,939 of PVKH010048167.1, read as the reverse complement.
TTTACTCTCTGGGGCCTCCGAGCATACAACCAAATTGGAAACCTTAATTTTAAGTAGCCATTTGGAATTGTTTAATCAATGCTGACTTACAGCTGAATGCATAGACAAACCTTATTATCACAGTTAGTTTCCAAGTATTCTTAAGTATGCATGTCTCAGTGTATCATGTAATTTCCCATTTGATTTCTCTAGATAATGTCGATTAAACTGATAGAAGTAGATCTAAGTGCCTGAAATATACTGACATATTTTCTTATGAGGAATAGAGGATTTATCTCCAACAAAATATTTACCCTAGTAGTGGCCAAGTGCTTCACAAATCCTTGAGAGCTTCAAATAGCCCTGGAAGTAAGGGTTGCAAGGATATAAATGTGTCATTATTATGGTATTGTAATTCTAGATAATCTTATGTCTTTAAATGGTTTTATAATAAAAAGATCTAGAGGGGTTCTTTTTTTCTTTCTTTGTAAACATATTTGTATTTATATTTTTGTATAGATGGAATCAAACAATATGTAGTACACTTTATGTCTAGGTTCTTTCATTTAGCATACTTTGTGTACTTTACCATTGATAGAAGAATATTAATATAATACTATACCCTTTAGTCCATAGTTTGCTTTGGTTGTATATTTGCCTATATATCACCCTATTATTTATATCTTGTACCATTAACATACATTTGTTCTGTTGCAGAGAAATACATTCTTATATATGCACTATTAAACATATTCATTTTATACATGAGGGTTCGCTATCGGCTATGAAATTCCACACTTTATTTTTTAGCTTCCCTTCTAGTGATATACGTGACCTTAGACTTTCCCTTTCAACCACTATCATACTCATATATTAGTGCTGCTAGTTATAAACACTATAATGTGCTTTCAACATTTCTATCCACTTCCAAATATTTCCAAACAAACTTTTACCAATTCTGCACAGACGAAGCCTCAGCTTTCTATGTTCTATCCTCCTTCTATCTTCTGTTGATCTCTAGCCTACCTATTAACTCCAGGAGTTTGCTAATTTTATTTAGTTTATAATAGTGAAATCATGCAATATTTGTCCTTTTGTGTCTGGCTTGCTTCACTCAACATAATTACCTCCAGGTTCCTCCATGTTGTCATATGCTTCACGACTTCATCTCGTCTTACAGCTGAATAATATGCCATCGTATGTATATACCAAAATTTGGTTATCCTGTCATTGGTTAATGGGCATCTGGGTTGTTGCCATCTTTTGGAAATTGTGAATAAAACTGCTATGAAAATCAGTGTGTAGAGAGATTTCTAACCAAGAAACAAAAAATATCTGTGTAGTTAGATAATGGTTTCTATATCTTGCCTAGAGCTGTTGCCTTTAAATTGTGTAATCCGGCACTTGTTGAACAGTGTTGTCTGAGTTGGAATATGCTCCCCCACTCCAGGTAGGTTTGAATAAAAAAGTACTCTGGCTTTTCCACTCAGCGAGATGCTTTCCCTTATAAAACATAGAATGCTATGTTTAATACTGCTTAAATCAGGCCAAGCATGATGTTTTAAAATAATTTTATTTAAAATTTAAAAAAATACAGAAAAAGGCAGCTCAACAAGTTATGGAAACATTACTCCTAAAAATTCTATCCAGGCACTTTTATCTCATCTAATTGCAACTAGTAACGCAGCTGTTCTTCTAGTATTCAGAAAAATACACAGATGAACACAGATTAGTTAAATGATATAGCCAAGGTCTCCTTATTAATGAAAAATACTTAATCATATTCATATATCACAGAACCAAACCCCATAATCTTTTTTTTACCTTTAGCGTTAATACAGTACCAACTTTATTTAACCATAGGCCATAAATAACATTAGTTATATTTTTCCTATGTATCACCACATTCTTAACACCGTGTAGTAGAACATACCTGTATTAATATTATTAACTACAATCCTCATCTATTGCCAAAATCATTGTTATACATTCCCAATATTATCCTCCAGCTGTCCTCCAACTAACATTAATGTTCCTAGACTACTACTTTTAACCACAATCACATTCATAAATCAACACTGTTATATTCATTATAATGTGTTACCATCAAGTCCAAACATTGTCACCTATTTACATTTGACCTTATTAAACATTCTATATACATCCAGAATCATCTCCCCCTTCTCATCCCACATTCCATCTCCCACCAACCCATACTTCATAGTCCAACTCCATAAGTCTACTCGTATTTAGTTCATATCCGTGAGACCATACAATATTTGTCCTTTTACGTCTGGCTTATTTCACTCAGCATAATATGCTCAAGGATCCTTCACATTGTCATGTGCTTCCCCAATTGATTTCTTCTTACAGTTGAATAATATTCTATTGTATGAGTATGCCACATCTTGTTTATTAATTGTTTGACAGACACTTAGGTTGTTTCCATCTTTTAGCAATTGTGAAAAATGCTGCTATGAATATCTCTGTGCAAATATATGTTTGCATCCTTTCTTTCAGTTCTTCTAAATATATTCCTAGTAGCAGGATTGCTGAATCACACACCAGTTCTATATTTAGTTTCCTAAGGAAAGGCCAGATCGTCTTCCATAGACATTTTATACTCCTACCAACAGTGAAGGAGCGTTTGTTCCTATTTCTCCACATCCTCTCCAGCACTTGTAGTTTTCTGTTGTTGTTGTTGTTGTTTAATAATGACCATTCTGTATGGTGTGAGATATCACAGAGTTTTGATCTGCATTTCCCTAATAGCTAGTGATGTTGAACATCTTTTCATGTATCTTTTAGCCATTTGTATTTCCACTTCAGAAAAATGTCCATTCAATTTTTTGCCCATTTTTAAATCGGCTTGCTTGTCTTTTTGTGATTAAGTTGTGTGATCTCTTTATATAATATGGACATCGATCCCTTATCAGATATATGGTTTCTGAAGATTTTTTCCCCATTGAGAAGGTTGAGATAAGGGTCCTCTTTCTTTCTTTTAACTATAGATATCCAGTTTTCCCAGCACTATTTGTTGAATAGGTTATTCAGACCTACATGAGCAAGTTTGACAGCCTTGCAAAAATCACTTGACCAAAGATGTGAGGGCCTATTTCTGAACACTCAACGTGATTCCATTGGTCAATCTATCTTTGTTCCATTACCTTGTTGTTTTTACCACTGTAGTTAGATAATATGCTTTAAGTCTGGAAGTGAGAGTCCAACTTCATTCTTCTTTTTCAAGAAGGGTGATTGTTAAGATATGTTTATCTATATTTAGGAAACCATTTATTAACTTAATGTCCCAAGGTTAGAGAAAAATCATATTGCTCATATCACTTACTGTCGAAACCTTCTTAAAACATATGTGTTACATCATCCTTTATATAAAAGCAATCCTGGTGTCAATCTTATGTGGGTTTTTTTTTTTATTAAAGAAGTTGTGGAGCTAATAAAACAATCATGCATAATGTGCAGAATTTCCATACATCACCCCTCCACCAGCACCTTACTTTGTTGTGGAACATTTGTTACAGATTATAAAAGAACATGATCAGACTCTTATCACTAACTATGGTCTATAGCGTACACTTGGTATATTTTTTTCCATACATCTCCTATTATTAACCCTATGTATGAGTACTGTACATTTGTTGTGGTTCATGAGAGAGCACTCTCATATTTGTACTGTTAACTACAATCCCAAGCCTTGTACATTCTATCCAAAGTGTATTCTCAGTGATTCTCACTTTCATCACAGTTCTGCAGTCATTGTTCCAGTAAACCTTTGAATGTGTTCTTTAGTCCAAATGAAAAAATTCCATATCCCCTATTATTGACCCTTAGCATTGATATAGTACCTTCTTTGACATTGATGTAAGAATATTGCGATATTATTGTTAACTATAATTCATAAATTACATTTATTGTATTTTCCCCAGGCATCCCTATATTGTAATGTATGTTTTAAATTTTTTTTCACTGACTTCCATTTATCAGTGACACAAATAGACCATTCTGAAGATAGTTGTAAAAAATATTTTAAGTGACTTAAATTGAGGTCAAATGCTTTTCAGTGGATAAACATCATATAGCACTTGAACACAGGTGACTCTCTGAGTGGAAGCAGGTTGGAGTTTTATAAGGTGAGTTGAAGAGAGGGCTACACATCTTTGGGGTTTGGCTCAGGTAGGAGTTTTCATCCTTAACTGCTTCACAGTTGGAAATGTTCAGGTTTTTACACCTCTTGCTCAGGTCATTAGTGCAATTCCATCCTAATAACTGTCATAACAATACTTTCAGAGAACTGTTTCTGCAAGCCTTGTGGTTTGTTGGTTAAGCAAGATTGAGGAGGGTTGGGATACTGGGGATAGGTATGGATATAGAAAAAATGGGGGGGGGGTGGGTGAGACAAAGGAAAAACTGGGGACTGCCTATCCTTTTACACAGTGCAGAAAGGGAACATGCCTCCTCTTCCCTATGCCTCTTCATTCTTCATTTTCCTTGTTTTTTGTTTCTTGGTTTTTACCCATAGCAAGAAGTAGAAAAAGAAAGGTCCATTCCATGTAACATATCTACATTTCTACAGTATGAATAACCTTAATAACCTTTCTATTTAGAATAGCATAGGGGCCGGCTCGATAGCCCAGTGGATAGGGCGCCGGCATACCACATGGGAGGCCCCGGGTTCAATTCCAGGGGACCTCTCCTAGCGGGCAGACCGCCTTGAGAATGGCAAGCCGCCATGGGCAGGCCGGAGCCGCCGTGGGCAGGGCAAGAAGCTGCCACGGACAGGGCAAGAGCCGGCCACGGGCAGGGCAGGTCGCCCGCGGATGGAGCACAGCCAGCCACCCGCGAACTGAAAGCCGGCCGTGAACGGACGCAGAGACCGCCCACAAGCGGGGAAAGCCACGCCTGCGCGGTGACCACTCTCGGCCCGTCGCCGCAGCGGGGGGGG
>PVKH010048166.1:0-10209 GCA_004027955.1 Chaetophractus vellerosus | reverse complement strand
TTGGGGCCGACTGGATAGCCCAGTGGATAGGGCGTCGGCATACCACATGGGAGGCCCGGGTTCGGTTCCCGGGGACCTCTCCTAGCGGGCAGACCGCCTTGAGAATGGCAAGCCACCGTGGGCGGGCCGGAGCCGCCGTGGGCAGGGCAAAAAGCTGCCACGGACAGGCAAGAGCCTCCACGGGCAGGGCAGGTCGCCCGCGAGTCCAGCGCAGCCAGCCACCCGCAAACTGAAAAGCCGGCCGTGATGGAAGCAGAGGCCGCCCACAAGCGGGGAAAGCCGCGCCTGCGCAGTGACCCAGTCTCGGCGCGTCGCCGCAGCAGGGGGGAAGGGGAGATATGTAATAAAATAAATAAATCTTTAAAAAAATAAAATAAAATAAGTAAGAAGTCTTGTTCATCAAACACACTTTTAAGTAAATGAAAAGGCAATTTATAGAATGAGAGAAAATATTCGTAATACACATATTTTACATAGACACACATCCAGAATATATAACATTTTAAAAAATTAATATAAGAACTGCAGAAGACCCAGTAGGAAATGGACCAAAAGTTTTAACAGACTTGCACAAAAGAGGATCAATTTCCAAATGGCCAATAAACTTATGAAAAGGTTATCAACTTCATTAGTCATCAAGGGAATTCAAAATGAAACCATGGTTTGATACTATCACAAATCCGCCAGATTGGCTAAAATGAAAAATACAGACAGTACCAAGTATTAACAAATTTATGGCATAACTGAAACTATTATACACTCTTGTTCTGAATGTAAATTGATCCAACCACTGTGGAAAACTGGCAGCACCTACTTCCTCCCATACCCTATGTCTGTGTAATTCTTTTCTTAAATACCAGCAGAAATGCATGCATATGCCAAACAAAATACATGGACAAGAATGTTCACAATGGCACTATTCATATTAACAAAACACTGAAAACACCCCAAATGTCCATCAATAGTAGAAAAGGTAAATAAATTGTGGTGTATCATACCACAATATTATATAGCAGTGAGAATGAGTGAACCACAATTATAAACAATCACTTGGAAGAATCTCACCAATAAAATATTGAATGAAAGAAGCCAGACACAAAAGAATATATATTGTATGATTCATATATGTAAAGGTTAAAAGCAGGTAAAACTAATTTCTGGCTTTAGAAGTTAGATTAGTGGTTACATTTGAGAAGGTGGTTAATACCCTTGAGAGGGGGGTACAAGGGAGCTCCTGGGCTAGTTGTACCATTTGTTGATCTGGGGACTGGTTATACAAGTGTTCACTTGATAAAAAATTATTGAGTTTACACTTATAAGTGTGTTTTACTAAATGTATATTATATATCTATAAAATGTTTACATTAAGAAAATCATAGGTCAGAATAGCTTGAAATTTTACATATCAAAAGACCTGACACATGCAACAACATGGATGCACCTTGAAGACACCATGTTGAGTAAAATAAGCCAGACAAAAAAGAACAAATATTTTATGATCCCGCTGATTTGAAGTTAGAATAAACAAACTCTTAGAGTCAAAATCTAGAATATAGGTTATGAGGGGATGGGGTGGGGATAGGGAATGGGAAGTTAAGGCTTCAAATGTACAGGGTTCCAATTTGGATTGGTGGAAATGTTTTCTTAATAGATGGGGGTAATGGTAGCAAAACATTGTAAATGCAATCAACAGCACTCAAATATATATCCGAATGTGATTACAAGGTGAAGTGTTAGATTGTATATATGGTAATAGAATAAATTTTTTAAAAAACTCATGGAATTACAATACACAGTGAACGCTAAGTTAAACCATGGACTTTAACTAATAACACAATTATACCATCAATTGTAACAAATGTTCCACACCAATGCAAGGTGTTGGTGGTGGGGTGGTGTATTGGAATCCTGTATTTTATACATGATGGTTCTGTAAACTCACAACTTCTCTAAAAGGAAAAAAATGTTTCAAATACCTCTAAGTTTACCAGAGGTAAGCATTTCCTAAACATGTGGCCCCACTCTCCTACCTACATTCTCTGCATTGTCTGAAAATACAAACAACACAAGGTAAGAATTTGACAGTCAGTCAAGAGGTGTTTTTCTTCAGACCTCTCCAGGAGGGCAAAGCAACACAAAAGAAAATAAATTCAGTTCATGAGAGCGGCTTAGAAATTGTTAGACTGTGTGTATAGTGGGTAGAGTAGAAGAGATTCTCATAATTTTGAAGGTCCCAAAGAGCCTGGCTCATATCACTGGACACACAGAAATTGCTCATTATCATTATAATTTTTTAAAATTTAGTTATAGTATGAGAAAAAAAGCCTCTGTGTTTGCTCTTTCTGACCTAAACTCCATGCAACTGCTTTTTATATTATTTGGGAAGTATGGTGACCTAATGACCAGACCACTGACCTAAGGATCAACCCTACCTCAGTCAACACCCAATGCTGGGGAAAAGGTGGGAAGAAGAACATATCAGTAGAGGACAAAGAGGACCAGAGAAGACCTTGATGTAGGGCCCTTTCCCTACATCCCCCATGAGGATGTGTAAGTGTCCCCTGTCCTCTATTTTTAGAAGAAAGAAGAAAAGGATAACCACTTGAGAGGGGAGAAATGGACCTGAAAGCAAATCTGAACCACAACTTTATTAAATATAGCTTCCAACTATATTAAATCATAACAAAGTTATCTCTGAATGGCAAGTTTAAATAGTCTTAGTTTGCCTGAGCTGCTATGACAAATACCATACAATGGATTGGCTTAAATGATAGATATTTATTGGCTCAAGATTTGGAGGCTAGGAGAAGTCCAAGATCAAGATAATCAGCATGACTTGATTTCTCTCCAAAGACTGACATTCTGGTGCTGGATGCTGGCAATCCTTGGGGTTCCCTGACTTAATTCCTGATTCACATCATATTACAATGCCTCTCCTTTTAAACTTCTGTGACTTCTAGGTCCTCTTCACAAGGTCTCCAATAATCCAGATTAAGACATACTTTCATTTAGATGGGTCACACTTTAATTAAAAATAACATCTTTAAGAGGCCCTATTTACAACGAGTTCACACACATAGGAATAAGGGTTAAGATTAAGAACATGTGTTGGGGTACAGAATTTAACCTACCAAATACGCCCCCTCCCCATTCTCACACTTCAACATTAGCAAAAATTGGGCCTCAGGAGGACAATGAGTTCTGCCAAAAAAAAAATAAGCTTTTTCTGTTCCTGCCCACACCTTGCATCTAAATCAGCCTCCACCAGCATAGTGCAACATGTCCTGGGGTGAAGTTCCAGATAAAGCAGTGCTCTCAAGCCTGGAGGAGGAGGTGAATCAGACTCTGGAGGGACTTTTTCAAACTACACCTCCCTCCTCCTGCTCCTCCAGCTCTATCCCATTATTCTTGAGAACATATAGATAAGAAAGATCTGGAAGGAGGAAAAGTATTTAGAATTAAGGGGACCATACTATTAAGAGAAAAGCAGAAAACAGAGGTGGTCACCTGTCCCTTGGGAGATAAGAACAAACCAGATGACCAGTTTAGTGCAGATACTAGTTGAGCAAATTCTGTGACAACAGAGAGAGTAACATGAAGGCACATACATGAAAAAGCAGGATCTCTGGGAGGAAAATGGAAGAAGAAATGCCCTGAGAAGATAAAGCTTTTATGAACTACAGAACTCCCTTCATTTCCTCATGCCGGGGACTGGCTTATGAATATATGGGCAACATCTGAAGGCATTCTGTACATGGTCTGTCAGGTTGAAACGTGTACATTCATAGTGTCAATTTTAATATAAAGCAAGTGTTGGTTTCAATCTGGTAATGACCCTGGTATTTAACATGCTATCCCCTTCACTGCTAATTACATTACTGTTATAAAAGATGAGGGAATTAACTGTGGTCTAAACTTTTGAGAACCTTTAATTAAACCCTACCTCCAACGCCTTAGGAGACTTAGATGCCTTCTAAGTAGTCCTTCCTCCTTGTCCTCTTTATCTGAGGAGGATCACATGGATTCACCAAACACACACACACACTAACACACACCCATCTCCCTGAAGTAGAGACTAGATATATTAGACTTGGGAATATATTCTGAGACCTGACTGCAGAGCTGAACTATTGCAATACTTTTGCTCTATATCTTAAATTTAAGTTTTCAAATTCCTGTTTAACAAGGATGTAAAGTGATTATTATGTCATAGTTTTGAGCCTTACACTTCAAGTTAACAAAATTGAGCTGATTTTTAATAAGTTAAATGCACACTTGTTTTTTGGAGGGGGGTGACAATAAAATTTTTTTCAGACTATAACTTAGGTGATCTTTAAAGACAGCGTTGGGTTCTTCTGCTGGATAATAGGAATTTACGTGGTCACGGTGGGAGAGCATTGGAGCATTCATGCGTGAAATCAGATGAACACCCATAATATGTAATTTCCTAAGGAAAGCTATTCTAGCAGAGAAGCACAGACTCAGGTTTAGCGCCAGTAACTTTTGAACTAACATATGGAGCTATCATTCTAATAAGTAATCACTAAAGGTGCCTGAAAAAAAGGAAGAACAACGTATTCAAACCTATATTTTCAAACAAATTTTAAAAGCACCAGCTCAGTTATATATTCCTCTGTAGAAGGAAATTTAATCTTAATTTTGATTTCATATATTTATGTTTTCTCTTAAAATGCATATGTTCAAGTTATTTAAGTAAATCTAAAAATACAGGCAGATAGAACAGCTGATTCATCTATGAAAAAGAACTGAAACCAGGAGCTCTCATGTCTATTCAATTATTACATTTCTAGTCTTCCTGAAACATTTCCTTTAAAATAGTGTACTTAAAGCCACATCAATTTTCTGCTTGTCATGCAGTTCTAGATTGCAACGTGACTTCAGCTTCAACGTCTACTCATTAAGGTTAAAGGGCTACATTTTAACATCTATCCTGTGTCAAATCAGCTAATTATCTTTCAAAGTTGTCCAAATTGTGAAATATTAATGGTATAAATACATGAATCCTGCACATTTTATAAAAGATGCACATATATCACATAGCATGTAAATAAGTTTATCCCTTAAAGCTTTCTAAGATTTAGAGTAAAGCTGAATCTTTGCCATCAGGTTTATTTTCAACATTTTCCCCCATTGTTTAGAAAATTTAGGATGGTGTTCATAGCAGTCTCAACTGAGAAACTGAAACTGGGTTCTCAGTTTCCTCATCTGCAAGGTGGAGTTAAGGACAATATCTGTCTCACACAGTTGTTGAGAAGAGTTGCCTGATATTAGTAAGCGTGCAATAAATGTTAACTCTTGTTACTCTCATTATTGTCATTTTTATAATTTCTGTTATTAATATCGCTCAGTATTTTTTTAGTCAATTAGGAAGCTGCTCATTCAATTGGCCACATGGCCAATGCTCACTCATTATGTATATTTTGAAATTTAGCCTGAGCTGTGATAAGTTATAGTCTCTACTTTGGTGATCTTGAAGGTAGAGTGCTGTAATATTTTACTTTATAACATCCCTGAAAAAAATCCAACAAGGCTCTTCATGGATGCAAAATTATAACTTGAGTGTTATTTTCCAGGAAGATGACTCAATATATTCTACACTAGTTGAGACACAATATTCCAGGCTCTGATGAAAAAGGATTATAAAACTCTTGAGCATATGGTGCTTATATTGCTTTTGTTACCATTGTTGGGGTACCTATTCATTTGTTTTCAACTGATGTGTCACATAAAAGAAAAAAAAAGAAACAATTTGCAATCACATACTATGCAGAGGGATGTGGCTTTAGTCATTAAGTGCCTTAAGTAGAAAAAATTCTCTTGCAGTAAGGAATAAACTTTGGATTAATGCCTGGAGATCATTTTTAAGGTTCTGCATCTCGTGACTCATGCTCATTAGCTGTTTTCTTTTACCTTTTAATCAATTTCCAAGGTGCTGATTTTACAGCTCAGAAGATGAACAACTTAATGAACTTAGGGCAGTTTCTGTTACAAATAGTTCTTTTCCCTTCTTAACTTTGACCAAAAAAAAAGAAGGATATTTTTTCCTAAGTGGCTTTTAAAATTATTTCTCTTTGGAAATATCTTTGAAAATGACTAGATTGAAAGCTTTAGCCATTTAGTTGTAATAACACTGATAAGTAACAGATTGAACAAGGTTGAACCAATACTTCAGTGAAAAGTCCACTTGGGGACAAAATACATCTCAGTTGTGTCTTGATTCTGTAACTTACATTATATGCTGTGGCAACTCACCAATTTCGGTAAGTTTTATGCACTTGAAGTGACTGAAAATTATTTCAAATTATTTTAAACCTCCCTGAGATACTACATTGTCACCAATTGTATCCATTTTCCCCTATATCAGAATTGATACTTCATTTCCTTTTTCAAATCAGAACAATGAAGACAACTTCATGCCATGCCAGAGTTGGGCAATTTGAAGGGTTCTGATTTATCTGTTGCTTCCAATGCATTGAGACTCCTTTTCTCTTTTTAACTTACCTCACCCTGTACAAAAATCCTTGGTTCTAAATTTATTTCAAATTATTTTTCCAGTTGGAGGAAAATAGTCCATCCAGTTTGTAAAAATTTTTAAAAAGGAACACATTCATGGCACCCAAGGTTATATTGGTGAAATTTGAAAGATCTGAGGCCCTTTGGTGTGTATAAGATTATTAGTACATTAAATTTAATCATAAAAGGTTAACCAAAAATATTTATCAGTACAAAGTAAATGTTCATGCATTTATTTCAAAGGAGTAGCTCCCTACAAATGGCAAACACTTCCTTGGCATCTCAAAAACAAAGACCTTTACTGATACCTATACATATTTTATAGACAAGAAATGTGAAATGCAAATTTTAAACAACAAACTTGACAGCTGTTTTTCATTGCTTATGCTGAGCCACCTTTGAATGGTGTGCTCCTTGTGAAAGAAACTCATTCATTCATTCACTCACTCCTTCATACATCAAAGTACCAGACCGCACATTTTGTGCCAGGCAGGATGTTAGGATATAAAGATGATGATACCGTCTGTGTCTTAGAGAAAGGGAGCTCAGAATGTCTCTTTACCTAAAACTCTACTCAGTGACATCAATGTCTTCAATCCATAGTAATATCAGGAATTGAGACAATGACCCAAATCGCAAATTATGAATAAAATTTGGACTCTGAAATACTCATCATCTCTTTCTTAGTCACAGGTAGATATCCTCAAATTATACACTTTATTAGGAAATACAATAAGATTAAACAGAATTTGTTACTTGGAAATCAAGTAAGATCTTAGTCTTTCGTTTCTCATCAAGGTAGGGATGGGGTAGGTGTGCCTACGTAGGGGACAAGGAATCATTTTGGAATTCCCTGTTGTCTACCTGCCGGCAGGAAATGATTTCCTGGCTACTGATTAAGCGATGAGATGGCTCAGGATTATCCATGATTATCTCCGGGTGGGAAGGAACAAAGGAGCTCCAGTTTCCCGGTTTACTCGAGGCTTCTTCCCCCAAAGGCTCACCCCCTTCCTTCCCAGTGAACTTGAAAAGCTGTAACTGGACACACCTGAATCTCCTCCTACCTAGGCAGTTGTGGCTCAGCCCGGCGGGGGCGGGGCGAAGCTCCGTACTCCCCGCAGCTGCAGCATCGGCCCACGCCCGGGTCCAAACGTCCCAATGCGCGGCCACGCTGGTTTCTGTGCTCGCGGCGGCGCCCAGGTTTGAAACGTCACATTCCACGAGGTATCGCCCTCTCCCTCCCGCCGCGTGACCCCACCCCCACCTGTGGCTCCTGGTGGTTTCACCATAGAAACAAAGTTTGTTTGTATTTTTCCTTTCACATTCTAAAAGTAAAATATGCTGATAAGGATAATTTGGAAAATACAGAAAGAGATCCATAAGATAAAGTTATCTATATTCTAAAGGGAAGTATTGAGGACATTTTAGTATTCATCTGTGCAGTCTCTTCACTGAGAATATATAGATAGGAAAATAAATAGATCGTTTTTCTCTTCTCTGTCTCACGCACATTATATACATAAATACACTTTATAAAGTTTGTATACCTTCTTGTTTAAAGAAGAATGTTGACGTTTGTAAATCCTATATATCTCTATTGAGGAATTAACTTTGGAAAATTTAGGTTGTATATATGTTACTAGAATGAAAAACAAAAAACACGTAGGATCATACAACACGAACAGTGAACCCCATTGTAAATGATGCACTGAAATTAATAGTACAGTTAAAAATGTTCTTTCATGAGTTGTAACAAATGTACCACGCTAATGTAAGGTGTTACTAAGAGGGGGCTATATGCATGAGTTTTCTGTAAACCTACAACTTCTGTAATAAAAAAGAGATCAGGGACGTACCTCAGACATGTTTTAAGAGTAGAACGCTTTGAATACATTTGAAGAAACCTATATACCTCTAAGGAGTGCATCACTCACCTAACCACTAACATTTTATGACAAGTATTCCTTTGCATATATGTATCACTTTATATTGAAGTGATTTTATTGAAGCACACATACAGAAATATGAATGAAGTACAGATTTGCTCAGTGAATTATTTCAAAGAGAATCCACCATGTTAACTACCAGCAGTCAAGACATAAAGCATTCCTAGACTCCCAGAAGCCCCTCTTAATCACTACCCATTTCTCCTTCCCAAAGTTAATGACTGTCTTGGCTTCTAAACACCATGCATTAGTTCTGCCCATTTTTGAATTTTAAAGAAGTAGTCCAGTCATCTTTTTGCTACTTTGTACTGCCATTGATTATAGTTATCTTTTCAAAGTAGAATCAATGTGGTGACTAAAGTTCACTTCTTGGGCCGGAAAAGGGAACACATTTAACTGATTCAAACCTCCCAGCCCTACCTCTTCCACCCTTCTGCAAAACTGGGGACACTAGCTTTAAGGTGTAAGTCTCAACAGAGATGAGATGCATGAAGCATCTGCTGTATAATAGGTGCTTTCCAACCCGCTTCCAGCAGTGATCTTCTTCCTACTCAGCTCTCACCTCAGCCACTATCACGGATGTATCTTCAGCCTGCTTCCAAACATCTGCTTCCTTTATTTTTTTAACATAGTGAATAACTCTGCGAGTTTTCATGAAACCACCAACAAAATCAAGATTTAGAACATTCCCATCACCTGAAAAACAAAACAAAACAAAATAAAACACCATGCCACTGTGTAGTCAATGCTTCCCACCATTCCCAGCCTCAACTACTGATGTGCTTTTTTTTTTGGTCCTATAATGTTGTCTTTTCCAAATGTCAAATGAATGGAATTATACAGCATGCAGCTTTTGAGTCTGTTTTCTTTATTTTTTATTTTTTAGGAGGTACCAGGGATTGAACCCAGGACCTCATACATGGGAAGCAGGTGCTCAACCACTGAGCTACGTCGGCTCCCTGAATCTGGTTTCTTTTACTCAGCATAGTGCACATGAGATTCATCCATTTTGTTGTGGAGTTTCTTAGGTGGGTTGATGCTGTTTATTACTGACCAATATTCTGCTGTGTTTATATACCACTGTTAGCAGAGGAACATTTGGGATGTTCAAGACTGAAGCCATTATACATATTTGCATACATGTTGTTGGAGTACATTTACTTTTCATTTCACTTGAGTAAATACCTAACAATGGGATTGCTGGATCATGCAGTGTTTAACTTTGATAAGAAACTGCCAAATTATTTTCTAAAATTCCTGTGTCGTTTTGCCTGTCCACCAGCAATATATGAGAGTTCCAGTTGCTCTACATCCTCACTAACATTTGGTGCCGTACATTTTAAAATTTCCATTAAAAAGGTAATACTTCCTTGTGATATCTCATTGTGGTTTTAATTTTTCATTTCCCTAATGGCTAAGGATATTCAACATCTTTTCTTTTCATATGCTTATTTGCCACCTATATCTTCTCTGGTAAAAGTGTCTGGTCAAATCTTTTGCCAATTTTATTTAATGGGTTGTTTGTGTGCTTTTTACTAAGCCTTATGAGTATTTTATGTTTTCTGGTTACAAGTCTGTTTTAGTCAGGGTTCTCTCAGGAAACAGAATCAACAGGAGATATCTGTCAATAATATAAGATTTTATAAGAGTCTCTTATGTGACCGTGGGGATGCACGAGTCCAGGTTCCGCAGGCAGGCTGCAAGCCAGGGGCTCCGATGAAAGACCGAT
>PVKH010048165.1:0-10228 GCA_004027955.1 Chaetophractus vellerosus | reverse complement strand
AGAGAGAGAGAGAGAGAGAACGCACCACAGAAGCAAGAAGCTGAAAGCAATGAAACCCAGAAGAGAAGGGAGAAACCAGCAGATGCTGCCAGGTGCCTTGGTGTATGTAGAGGAGCCAAGGATCACCAGCAGCCGGTCTTCGGAAAGAAAGCATTGCTTTGATGATGCTTTGATTTAGCCATTTTTCCTAACCTCAAAACTGTAGGCTAATAAATTCCCATTGTTAAGCCAACCCATTTCATGGGTCTGCTTTCAGCAGTCTAGGAAACTGAAACAATGGCAGAGAAGGATTTTGTCTCTTTATCTCTCTTTGATGTTTCATTTGGTGGAAGTCTGTTTTCACCTGGAGAATTCTAGTATTAGAAAGAACCAATGATGGATCTTGCTTCCAGGTATCTACTTTAGAGATCTATGTAGTATATTCTCAAAGCTTCCTAAAGTATAAAGTTCTTTCTCCTTGCTTATTAGCCCTAATGTTTAAAGAAGCTCTTCGATTTATCTGATCTGCATTCTTTTCTGCTGTGATTTAAGCTTACTCTCTCTCCTGCTGCAGTTTAAACTGATACCTCACCCCACGCTGGTTAATCCCAAGAAAGATCGTTTAGAAAGTTACCTATTGGAACATGCTTTTCCCACCTAGTTGTCTTCATAATCCCTCTTGCATGGGACTGGTTATCTTGGTCTCTTTTGCAACTGGTTTGGAAGGCTGCTCAGCTGCCCCTGTCCCTCAGCTCTTGAGTCACTTTTGTCATCAACCAAATATTGAAACAGGTGGAATCTGCTACCAGTAATGTGACCCACAGCAGAAAGAAAGTGACTCAGTCCTGGCAGCCCAAGTACGGTTTGAGAGAGGTGACCCTGGGAATTCAAATGCCTCCTTGTGGCTTCTGTAGCAAAGGTCCTTGGAATAGCTTCATTCCTGAAGAATGTGCAGTTCCAGTGTCATAAATGTGACCTGTCCAGGGCAACTGGACATACCTGACACACTTCTGCTGTCTCCTCACGTAAAGGCACCTACCCAGGGGCTGCTACTGGAGAACCTGGTCTTCTGGCACCTACAAGAGCAGTTCCCACGATACAAGGGAGAGCTCAGATTGGGGGTTTGCTCAAAGGCTCAGATACAAAAATCTGGGCCAGAACAGGAATTTCAAGTGAAATCAAATGAGGAAAGAAATTGATTGCGAAACACTAATGTTTCTCACCTTTTCTTACACGACTGCGTTTTGCAGATTTGTTGACAGTAATTTACATGTCACTCTCTCAATGTCAAAAGACATGTATGGGTCCCTCAGCTTTGCTTCCCTTTCTCCCAAGTCTCAGAGCCCCTGCTGGGTTACTTTAACCCAACCTCAAAATATCTTCTTGGAGTTTGCCTAGGCAGTCAGTCCTTCCTGCCCAGCTGTCCACTGTGACTTCTTAAATTTATGTAAAGGAAGAATAATCTAGTGGGGGAAAGTCCTACTGTACTAAGGAAAAACACGAGTCCTAAGCCAAGCATCATGATTTAATAGTTATGAGACTTTGGGCAAGTTGCTTCATCTCCTAGTACCTCCAGGTTTAATTTTGTATAACAAAGATAAGATGCTAGTCACAGGCCTATGAGCAAAGATGCTGAGAAAATGAATAAACTGATACATTCAAGTCAAAGAACTCCTTTGAAGTAAATCCTATGTAAAGTCAGCAAGTTGAGGTTTTTGTTATAATCATGTAGGTCGATGTAAATGCTCACCAAACCTTAACTGTATAAACTGCGGGAAGTGGAAGAGTGATGTGTCTTTGTGCTAAAAATAATAAATGGCCAACACCCTCCTCCTTTTTCCCTTATTTTCAGGGTGTGTGTACATTAACCTTTTTTTGATTGTTTAATTCCTTCTTGTGAAGGTTTTGCTAAAACCAGTAAGTTTAGACTATCTGGTGAAAAATCATATCCTCTTGCTATTGATGTTTTAAAACATTTAGGTGTTTTGACCTAAATGCTAAAGAACAAAGTCGATTGTGTAACTGAAAAGGCAGAATGTAAATATTTAGCTTAGGTATTTAGGTATTTGGAACATCTACTTTCACAATCGCAATAGTTCCCTGAAAATGCTTGAGAAAGAGTTAGAATATAGCTCTTTGAAAAGTGTGGGAAATTAAGGATGAAATAAAAACTGACCACAGACTTCCTTCCTCAATTTTGAATGCAATCTCTAGGAGCTTCTCTTGGAATTGGATGTAGACTTTATTAATAGTTTTCTAGGCAACTTCTTCATGGTACTTATTTTTGAAAAAATATTAATTACATTTTAATAGAGCATAGTTTACCATCACTTAAGTGAAATATTGAAATAAAATTCTTTGAAAAGAAAAGAATCCTTTCCATTTTATTCCTCTGGATTTATTTATTCTCTGGTTCTGCAGCGCAGTTGAAACGTCTTAATTTGGTTTGCTAATCATTCACTTTCTTGTTTGCACCTTTGCTCATTTATTCTTTATTTGGCCACCATTCATTTACTGATACGTCCAGCATTAAATATCCAATGGTCTTGTAATGTGTGTCAGTCACTGTTGGGAGTGCATTCATATTTAAACGGGCATAGATCTTCATTTAGGCATATTTCCTTTTTATATTTTGGCAAACCAATTTGTTTTAAAACACATCCCAACACTGAACGCTGGAGACAGATATGAATATGCGTGAGGATGGTAATTAGCAAATGTTCATAACTTTGGTTTTCCACCATGTGGGAAAGGCAGGATAAGGACAGCACCCGACAGGTTCCTGCCCCATGCCAGGCACTTTTCCAAATGCTTGGCACAACAACACTTGTTGAATCCTCACAATAACTATTCACGTTCCCGTTTCAGAGAGGAGGAAACTGAGGCAGAGGGGCTCAGTTTAAGTAATATTCTAAAAAGTTACAGGGCTTAATAAATACTAGAGCCAGAACAACAATAATCTCAATTTCAAAGTGTTTTTGTAAAGATTAAAGTAGAAAAGCCATGCAAAGTGCTTACATTTCAATAACACAGAAAACAACAGCAACAAACAGACCGTAGAATAATTGTTTTTATATTTGCACCCAGTGACTGATTTAAAATGAGGCCTCTGGGGTGTTTTTGAATCTGCCACCTATTAGCCCCATGGCTTTGGGTTAAGTCGAGGAGAGCTATAATGAGGGGTATATGAAATAATAAAATATGTGCAACAGAATGTTCCTGGCACGTGATAAACACTCAATAAGTATTAGCTCTTATGATTATTTTACTGTCACTGTATTTTCATGAGAGAAGGGAAGGCTGATAAAACAGTAAATTAAATGAAAATAAAGTCTCTGATTAAACGAAGCCACCAACCCGAGCGTCGTGCAACTGAAACATATTTTATGAAATTAATAAAATTGTATGTATCGTTAATTTGTTGTCATGCCCGAATTATATGACGCCTGGAAGCAATCTGCCATGGAAGTATAAGATGGGAGATGAACTGACTCTTTGCAATTTGATTTGTATTTAGTGAGCATCTTTTGGGCTGGTCATTGCAGGGAAGAGGCAGGGGGCTTACAAAAGGGAACAGATCTACAGTTCTTCCACCCAGAAGCTTACAGGCTGAGGGACAAGGCAAGTCACATACATAAGAAAGTCTAAATAGTAAAACAACGCAGGAGATAGAGAACGTATCAGTGCCTCATAGGCTAAAAAGAACTCTGAGTTTAGGGGATTTTGCAGCAGTACCTGTCTTTAAAGGTCCTTCCCCACTTGAAGAACACATATAGCCTAAATGGTATACAGAACAAGCTTCTCCCCATGCGGTCATCTTTTTCCCCATTGAACACTTCTGGATTCTTGGTAATTCTTTTGTCAACCACTTCCTTCTGTTGAAACCTTGAACTAGGTTTGATGTAGAAACTGGGCTGTTGGAATGATGGTGGCTAAGACTGAGTTTATTAAAATCATCACCTGTTCTTTGGAGCATGGTGTTCCCTCCTGCTCCGCTGCCAACCCCCCACCCCTCGCCCCCTGCCCCACTCCCATCATAGAAACTCATCCTTAAATACTCTTAATTGAACGTGTCTTGCTGTTCTGTAATTCTAGCTTGCAAAATAAGCTCTCCTAAATATATCATATGATGACTACTCCAGCTTGCTATGCTCTCAATTTCTTACATCTTGGGTTATTTGGAGACATTTATATTGACCTAATCCCCCAAGCAGCCTCAGGGGAAAGCAGCTTGCCACCAGGGCACCAGGCTCCATGCATGCTGTCTGCACTTGTTTGCCAGAAGCGACCAGATTCACTTCCCTTTGACTTGCGCACAAGTTACTACTTTTTTTTTTCTTGACTCAGCCACACATCCCTTCTTTTGTTATACTCTTAGTTGAACTATTGCTGCTACTATAACCAAATGCTGGATTAATTGTATTTGCTTCTATGTTCTTTGCTTCTTTCTAGTCATTGGGAAGTATAAACCCCTTTCTGTGCCCCACAAAAAGTGAAAACTGATATAAAACCTCCCCTCTCCCCTCCCCCCTCCCTCTCCCTTCCCCTCCCTCTCCCTTTTCCTCCCCTCCTTGTTTCAGAGCTCATCAGTGTCTTGCCAGTTGTCTCTGGCCTCTGGGATCTAGACCAGGAGCAGGAGCCCTTGCAGCGCCCTCCTAGTGCTCCCATCAGCCTTTTACGGTGTAGTCTGGGGCCAGAGGGCCCTCTATAAGCAGTCGAGCTGCCGTGAGGACGTTGTTTTGGTGTTTGCACCAGCTTCCTGTTGCAAAGTTTGGGAAGTGGATCTGGTAACTGCCTGAACTGAAACACTTCCCCTTAATCTTTGCGTCAAAGAGAAGTTGCCTGAAACTGGTGTCAACTTTTAGGGGTAAAGACAAAGCACTGTTTCAAGGAGGCCACAGTGAAAAGAGAAGGAATCTTGGCTTCACCAGCCCGGTCTGATCCATAACTTCTCTTAGCTTTAGTTTCCTCCTTTGTAAGAAAAGGCCGTACTATCTGACCTGCATGACTGCTAGGAGAAGGCAATGAGATCATTTAAATGAAGTGCCAGGAAGTTGGGGGGCCACTCAGGGAGTGGCAGCCCTTTCTCTTATAGAGTATATTCTGTTTTGTTCACATGTTGCAGACTGTGTCTCCTGAAGTTTATATGTTGAGTTGCAGTTGCTTGATTCATATTTTGAGTGTAGCCCTACCTTATACTCTGGTTGGATGTTTATATCCATCTTCCCCAGCAGAGTAGAAGCTCCTGGAAGGAGGGGAGACACGGTGTGCTTATCCTGCTGGAGTAGAGAGGCATAGAGGGCAGGGCATCAGGGCTCAGACCCTGGGGCTGGGTTGTCTGGGTTGGAACGCTGTTCCTCAATTACCAGCTGTGTGACTTTGGGCAAGTTACTCAGCCTCTCTGTGCTTCAGTTTCCTCATCTGAGAACAGAGATAAGATTGATATACAATGCCATAGAGTGGTTGCAAGGATTAGATGAAAAAATCCACAAGTATCTGTTAAGGGCTTAGGACAGTGGCTGGCTCGGGGTTTACAGTTACTACGCACAACATCCATGAGACTGCCCCTGTGTGGTGAGGGCCCCTCAAATGCTAGCTAGTACATGAAGCAGAGAGCAGGGCCTCCCTCTGCCCCCGGCTCTATGGGAGACCCAAATGGGAGTGGGTGGAGGTAATTTTTTTTTTTTTTTTAATCCACTGCTTTTGCTGTTTATTAGGTTTACAAAAACTGTACATTTTTTTTTAAGAAAAAGCATTAACTTAGTACTGGTATCAAATAGACTAAACATTCATTAACAGGAAAATATTGATTTTTATTTTTGTACGTTATCCTCAAATACACAATTACAATGTCACACATCCCTATATGATTTTCTTTTTATGTATTTTACTTTTTTTTTTTTACAAATTGTACAGAGGGTGGGACATACAATATTTAATAGGATATTTCTACAGAACAATAACTTATATTATGTCCTTGTAAAAATCTGTACCTCTTTAAAACATTTAACTGAAACAACCATTTTTTTTAAAGTGTGAAACTACATGGGGGAACCTTCTGGGAAGGTGGGACAGTGACTGGGAATCGCCTTTCAGTGTTTAGCTGAACCCCGCGCCTATAGGCATTTACTGTCCCCGTAATTGATATTTCGGTGAAGACGGTCACCTGCAAACATCCCTCGCATGCCCTTAGCCTCTGCCTTCAGGCCATGCCAAAAGCCTGATTCTGCTCCTAGATGCTCACGCTGGGCCTCTGTGGCTTCCTCTGCCGGAAATGTTCTGTTTTTCCTGTTTGGTTTTTCCCCCGCTCTCCACCCACTTCTCCCCCCGGCATGCTCCTCCTTCACTTGGCTAATTCCTACTCATCCTTTGAATGTCTGGGAAGACTTTGCTGTCCCCCTAGGAGCTTCCGCAGGACCATCTATAATCCCTCCCCTCTGGTACCCCCAGGGTGCCTGTCCATATCGCTTTTGGTGCTCAGCTCTGTCGGGACAAGGACCACGGGCAGCCTGTTTTATGCTACACCCTTACCTCCTGGTCTCTGGCCTAACAGACTCTAAAGACCCGTTTCACCAATGGTATGTGGGACACCGGAACACGCTGTTGGACAGAGTCGGTTTCCAAGAGACATCCTTGCTCGATCAGGTTACCATTCAGGGCTAGAGAACATTTGAGAACGCAGCTTTAGTGTGAACATGGCCGTAAATTTACAAGTATAGGAAAAATACCTGATTTGGAAAATAGTCTTATTTTATATATTGTTCTTTTAAAAATATTTATTTATTTATCCCCCCACCCACCCCTTTGTTTTTGGGCTCGCTGTCTGCTCTCTGTGTGTTCTTCTGTGTCTGCTTGTCTTCTCTTTAGGCAGCACCGGGAACTGATCCTGGGACCTTCTGGAGTGGGAGAGAGGTGCTCAATCTCTTGTGCCACCTCAGCTCCCTGGTCTGTTGTGTCTCTCATTGTCTCTCCTCTGTGTCTCTTTTTGTTGCGTCATCTTGCTGTGCCAGCACTCTGCGTGGGCCAGCTCTCCGCTCCGGCCAGCTCGCCACGTGGGCCAGCTTGCCTTTCACCAGGAGGCCCCGGGAATCAAACCCTGGACCTCCTATATGGTAGATGGGAGCCCAATCACTTGAGTCACATCCATTTCCCTTATTTTATATATTGTTAACCCTGAACCTCAGTGTTCACTTTAGGGTAGAATTTGGGAAAGGAAACTGAGTGGGAGATTCAGCACACATAACCTATGCAGTAAAGACTGATTAAATATTGTACATTTTTTCTCAAAATGAATTTGATAATAGCTGTTTCTTGCCTATTAAATGATGAGTTACTGGCTAAAGGAAATAAGCTCAGGAAGGCCAGCCCACCATATTTTTAGAAGTACTTAAATGAACTCTAACAACTTTAACCACTCCTTGAGAGTTATGGCAACGTCCAGGACGTTTTGTATCTTCGTCAAGCATGTGATGTATTACTGTCTGCCTGTCCCCAGTGTCTTTTAAGGAATTCTGCGGATCAAATGCCTGACCATGGCAGGGGACTTGTTCTAAAATAATCATCAGCCCAGTTGAAACAACACCAAAAATATCTCTGTATTTAGTAAGAGCATTGTTCACAATGTCTCACCCCAGAATTATTTTCCTTTGCATCTTGGACTTGCTTCACAGAGGCAACTCCCATGGCATGTATGACACCTGGCCGAGAACGTCATATCAAGCCGACTGGTCTACCTGGAGCTCTTTCTACTTTAACAGCAAATAAAAAAGGACAATCCTAGTTTATCTTTGGCTTTACACTCATAAAGTCTTTTCTATAGCCTGAAGAATTTATATCTTCCAGATAAAATGTGAAGTATGGTACAAATGAAGATGTATATATCAAGTATTTAAACCTGCTGGGATGCTGGAGCAGCTGTGGGACCTTAAAGGAAATTATAGTTTTATAATTTTAACAAATGGCATAAAATTTCGTCCTTATAAATGAAACTCCTGATTTTTGTTTTTCTTTCTTGGCTGGGAGAAGATAGGAAAAAAAAAAGGCTTTTGGTTCTGGGATTAGATTTATTTTAGGCTTATTTGTTGATTTTTGGACCTGTTACAAGCCTCTGTGGGGAAAGTCCTGGAGTCAGGAGGACGAGGCTTTCAATCCTGGCTCTGGCACCAATGAGCCACACACACTCGGGCAGTTGACTTAACTTTCTGTCAGTCAGTTTTCTTATCTATAAAGCAGGGGTAACATACCTACTTCACATACTTGATTTTAGTGTACAGCACAAACTGAGCAATAATGATTTTAAATCTGAGGTGTTTTTTATTTGTTTGTTTGTTTTTAAAACATATATACCTAGAGACAGCAAACTGGGCTAAAGCCAGAAAGAAGAAAAAATCCTGATTTTGCTACTTCTTAATTTTGTGACTTTGAACAAATTAACTCAGAAGGAGAAATTTAGACCTGAAGGAATTGGGGGGGATCATCTGAGAGGTCCAGGCTCCTTGATTTACAAATGAGATCCAGAAAAATTAAGAGATTTTACTAAGACCATATAACTTTAAAGTAGGCCAATTGATCTAAATAACACAAAATTAAGGCAAGTGAAAAATAAAACCCTTCCCCTGGTCTTTTTCCCTTGAACTTTTTTTTTTTAAGTTTTTTTTTTTTACAGTATTTTCAGGAAAAAATGGTGAATTTTCTAAATGAGTAATCCAAATAAATAGAAACTCTTGATAAAGATTCCACATCCTTCTGTTTTCTCTTGGTAGTTCTCCTGTCTAGCTAAATGCCTGGCACATGGTAGTATTCAATAAATGATGGTTGCTAAAATAAATAAACAAATGATTAAGTAAGTTAAAACAAGATGACAAGCAAAGACATCACAGCTTTCTTTTTTTCTGGAGAAAATGAACTCACAGAATAAGCAGCAGCAAATAAAAGCCTTAACATTTTTATAGATATTGGAAGAGAGTTTTGGAAGTAGTTTTGCCTTTGGGATATGGAGTCAGGCAGTTGTTTAAACTCAAGTCCTCTAATCCTCATGGGGGCAGAAACTGCTCACTATCCCCTAGGATCCCTTTTCTCCTTCTTTTAGTAATGGAGTCCTTGAGTGTTAGTAAGGCACAAAGATACCCACCTTGGGACAATATTTCACAATCTCCTTTGCAGCTACAGGATTAAATTCTTCCCAATGATATGTGACCAGAAGTGATGGCACCTTTTGGATCTCACCTTTAAAAAGCAATTTTTGTTGGCTGGGAAATGTTAATAATAGAACAGCTAGAGGGAGCCCAGAGATAGAAGTCACATATTGGTAGCAGAGTCTGTCTTCACTTCTGAACTGTCAAGTGAGAGAGATGCAAACTTCTTTGAAACACCGTATCTTTAGGAGGTGTTTTTTTTGTTTTTGTTTTTTAAAGAACCTTAACATTCACCCTAATCAAAATAGAAATTGGTACCAGAAGTGGGATGTTGACCATAACAAAAACCTAAATCGTGTGGTATTGGATAGCAACAGGCAGAAGGTGATATGGACACAATAGTTTGGCAGGAACATTGGTAACACTTGCTACTCTGTGGCAAATCATTTGCTAAAACAATGACCTACCTTAGCCTGGAAGACTGACCGTGTGCCTACTGACTCTTAGTTCCAGGAGAAAACCTCAGCATATAGGCTTATGTTGACTCACTAGTTTTAACAAGAGGAAGGTGAAGTCATGCAATAATTAGCCAGTAAGCAGAGAGAGTAAGGAATGTAGTTCTAAAGGAGGTTCTTTTTTACCTATAGTTTGCAATCTAATTTGATTTGAAGCCTTAAAGTTTGGGCCATGCAGGGTTCTGTTTGTATCCCCAAAACAGCAGTAGAAAAGTTTGATGATGGAGGCCTTTTTTATGATCCTTCTGTTACGTGTTGTCCTTGGCCAGGCAATGGAAGCCGGTCCATAGCAAAGATTAGATTGAAGATATTGCCTTCCCAGCTATTTCAGATAGCTGCCACTAAAGGTAGCTAACAGTCATCGAAGGAGTGAGCTATAGGGTGAACACAGAGGTCAGCAAATAAAATCTTTGGCCACTGTTAACTTTCACAGGCAAACCAATGGGTTAGACTCCTACCTGAGGATGGTAAGTGTGGCCTATTTGCAGAAAGAAGGTGTATTAGTCAGCCAAAGGGGTGCTGATACAAAATACCAGAAATCTGTTGGCTTTTATAAAGGGTATTTATTTGGGGTAGAAGCTTACAGTTCCCAGGCCATAA
>PVKH010048164.1:0-10236 GCA_004027955.1 Chaetophractus vellerosus | reverse complement strand
GGGAGGGCGAGGCCTTGGGGAGAGGGGATGGGGCAGGAAGGGCCAGGCCGGGCTGGGAGGAGGGGCTTCTGAGGGAGGGCCTCCCGGGGGCCCGAGGATGCAGCCTGGGAACTTGGGGAGCAGGTGCCCCTGTCCCTCCCTGCTCTGACCCCCACCCTTGCCCTATACCCTGGAGTGTGGGGCTGGTCCTGAGTGCAGCCCCTGGACAGACTCATTCATACTGAGGTGTGAATGGCTAACTGTGTTGGGAGATGACCTACCCCGCATGGAGGATAATTCACCTGTTTGTGCCCACTGTACACGATGCCCTCAAAGGCAGGGCCACATGCTCCTCTCCATGTTCCCAGAGCCTAGCACACAGCAAACATCCAGATAATTTACTGAAGACGACAACATTGAACCCGAAGAAGAAAGCATCACCAGTGTGATGTCAGGGGAGGGGCCTCCTGGCAGCAAGACCTGGGGAGATGCTGGCAAGTGGAGGGCCCCGGACACTCCGTGGATACCAGCCCCTGGCGTCTGCCCATTTCCCTGGACGGACGTTTGAGATGAGGCCCGTGAGTGCAGGAGCTGGTGTAGGGAAGGCTCGCCTCCATTGCCACTGGGGTCTGGGCCCGCTCACAGGCCTCTGGGAGCCTGGAGACTGAGCCCATCCAGCTGGGAGCCTGGGAGGCTGGGGTGCAGAGGCCCCCAGTCGGAAGCGTTGGCATCGCTGAGTGGCTTTAGCTGGTGTGCTGGTCCTCTGTACCGCTGGGGAGAACCGCCGCGGCCTCCCCTCCCCCACCACACAGGCCAGCCAGAGCTGAGGGGTGGTCTTTCCTGACGACTGCCCCCCCCCATCCCCAGGTCTGGGGACTTTCCCTCCCAAACCTCTCTCTCTCCAGCCCGGAGCCCCTGCCTCCCTCTCCCTGCTCTCCCCATCTACTCTCGCCTCCTGCACTCAGCCTCACCTTACGCGGTCTTTTCTGGAAGAATTCATTGTGAGCACGGGGTATGCTGTCAAGGGCTCGCATCGCTGTGCATCTTAGAACGAGAAACCACCATCCCGCCCTCAGGCCGTGCCCACAGGCCCACTCTTGGGCAGGCACCTGAAGGCTTCCCTTTGGCGGTGGCTCCTCAGCTTTGAATAACAGGCTTGCTATGTTGTTCCTTGATCTTTTGTTGACTTCCTTCTATGCAAGGTGAGGACTGAGCTCTCTGATGTCAACTCTGCTTCCCCTTCCTCTAATTTCTCAAGATAGCTTTATCATCATTTGAATTTGGTCCATAACTAAGTCCCAACTGAGTACTGAGTTCTCTGAAGAGCTGTGGGGTGCACTGTGATCACATGTCGTTTCCTGAAAGCCTTGTGGGTTCTGGTTTTCCACTTTGCTCCCCGACGATGCTTTCAGGTCTTCTTCTCAGCCCCACTCTTCTTTCATTCCTGAGAGGGCTCCTCTGGAAACCCCATCCACTGCTCCTGCCTGGGCCAGGGGCCCCCAAGCTGAGCCCATACACTGGGCTTGGCATCCCCTGACTTCTCCCTACATGAGAGCCATGTTCCCTGACCTCCTTGCTTCGTCTTCCTTGGTTTATGTCTGCATTTTGTTGGAGCACATCCTCCATAACCTTCTCAGAAAGGGTGTGGACAATTTTATGAGTCTTCGTCTGAAAATGTCTGTGTTGTATCCTCGCTTTTGACAGATACTCTGGATGGGTATAGAATTCTATTTTTCTTCAGAAGTTTGGAGGTGTCTGTATCAATCTTTTCTGAAGACTGACCCTTTGAGAGATCCATAGTTTGGCGGGTCATCTGTTCATTCTTTAGGGAGATTCTGGGCTGTTCTCCTTGTATCTGCTGTTTGGGAAGGACACACTAACACAACAGCAGCTCTGAGGGCCCCATTTTTTGCTCTAGGTTCTTGGGTGACACTTTCATTTATATTTCTTCTCCTCTCTCTTCCTGCAGCTTCTATTAGTTGGATGTTGGATTTCCTTGGACTGAGACTCTGCGCTTCTTGGCTGTTCTCTCTTATTTTCCATCTCTCTGTCTTTATTTCACTTTCTGGGAGATTTACTTCAATCTTTTACTGACTTTTTTTATTCAGCAGCATACTTTACATTTCCAAGAGCTCTTTCGGGTTCTCTAACTGTTTCATTTTTAATAGCATCCTTCTCTGGCTCAATGGTTACAATATCTTCTCGAATTTCAGAGCCATCTTGCCCTTGCCTAACACCCTCCGGGGCTCCCCGCTCTGGTGAGTCTGGGCTGGATAGCCTGTGCCTCTGGCTCCAGCCTGCCCCATCCTGCGCTCTCTCTGGGGCCCAGACCTCCTATCAGCTCTGGAAGCCAGGCCTGCTCCTTCCTGCCTTGGGGCCTTTGCTCACGCTGCTTGCCTTCTCTGGAAGGCTCTCCCCACCTCTGAGCTCAGTGTACTAGTCCCTCTCATCCTTCTGTGCTCAGCTCACGGGTGCTTCTTTGGGGAAACCTCTTCTGACTTCCTGGACAGGGTCAGGGCGATGTCCCATCCCCTTAGCTCTCTTTAGAGCCCTCAGCACGAGTCTAAATACCTGAGCTCCGTCACAGCAGCTCGGCACTCATCCCCAAGCCACCCACCCCGCCTCCTGAAGTGCAGCCCCCGTTTGCCCACCGGTCTGGGCCTGGTGCTCGTGTAACTTTCCTGGGCTGCTGTAACAAGCCACCACCGCCGACACGTGTCCTCTCGCACCTCTGGCGGTCGGCCTTCTCACCGGGCTAAAATCAAGGTGTTGGCAGGGCTGAGCTCCTCTCTCTCTGGAGGGGGGATCTGTTTCCACGCCTTTTTCAGCTTCTAGAAGCTATCTGCCTTCTTCGGCTCGTGGCCCCTCTCTCCATATTCATAGCCAGCCGTGGGGACCCCCCCCCAACCTCGGCTCCTATTGTAAACACTCTTGCCCTGGTCCTCCCACGTGGGCCCGCCTGGGCCATCCAGGTTCATCTCCCCACCTTGAGGTCGGCCGATTAGAGCTGACCCTGTGGCCGTGGAGCCTCGTGGAGTCACAGGCCCCAGGGGCCAGGCGTGGCCCTCTCTGAGGGCCCTCACTCGGCCTGGCCGGTGCTCCTACACGTTTGCCAAGCTGGTGCCGCACAGGGATGCGGTCCTAGCGGAGAAGGAAGAAGCACCCCTTGAGGGGCCGCCACAAGGCTGGCAGGAAGCAGCCAGGTAAAGGAGGGCGTCCTGGGCAAGGGGAACAAGGTGGGCATGGAGGCAGTGCCTCTGAGCATCTGCGAGGAGCCCCGGGAGCGGGTGCGGGGACCGCGAGGAGCCCGGACACAGGGAGCGATGGTGCCTGTGTGGGGTCCCTGGGAAGCCACCACGCAGGGCTGCTCCAGAGGCCCCGCCCTCTCAGCTCCCCACGCCCTCTGTGGTTCTGGTTTGAGCTCACCCAGCCACAGGCAGCCCCTGTGGACCCTCTCTACCCTGCAGCCAGAGCAAAGGGTCAGAACGCACAGTGGCCCCTGTGGCCCCTGCCGGAGCCCTTCCAAGATCTTCCTGCTGCGGCTCGCCGTCGCCATGCCAGGCCCTCGCCGGCTCCCTGTTCTCTCACCCCACTGCCACCCTGCACGGGGCCTTTGCACGTGCTGTGCCCTCTGCTGCAATGTTCTCCCTTCCTTCCCCCCCTTTCTCACCCTGCTCAGTACCCAGCCCCAGTGTCACGTCACCATCCCTGGCCCGCCAGACACGGGTGAGTTTCTGTGACCACCATCGCTGCACTGCCTGTGTCTTAATTTCCCACCTCCTGGAGCGATTCTCAGGGCCCCCAGCAGACCGTGAGCACCCACCACCAGAAGGCATTTGCGGATTTTGTGCCCCTGTCCCACATCCCCGCCTGCTGCCCAGCACACTGCCCGGCACATTTAGCGGTTCCATAAGTGGGGTTGGTATAAGAACGATGCCATTCGTTATGGGGCCATGCCTGAGACATCCCAGTCCCTGGGGCTGGAGAATGACAGTCAGTTCCTGGAGTCCAAGGACCTGCCTCTGGGATACTCGGTGGCCAGGCTCCATGTGGAGAGGACACAGCGAGAAGGCCTTTATGAAGCCACAAGGAAAAACTGACACCTAAGGAAGCAGAGTTGATAGAGCAAGCCCAAGGTCTGATGTCCTCAGGCAGATGAAAAAGGACCAGGCATCTGCAAAAGGGATGGATAAAACCCAGCCCTCTAGAAATGGGCCAACTTGCAGAACGAACCTCAAGGATGGGCAAATGGTAAGCTGAACATCAGAGCCCAGGAGCTTTCCCAGGATGCAGCACAACCGGAGAGAGAAAAAACAAGGGGTGAGGGGAAAGTGAGGGAGAGTGGAGGCTGGAGTCCGTGTTCCAGAAGCAGTGGAGAGGAGTTCTAGAAGGAGAGAGGAAAGAGAGTGAGGGAGGCAGATGCAAACAATGAGGCAGCTCTCACAGATCTGAGGAAGAGGGAATGTGTCCCCAGATGTTACAGCCCAGAGTACAAAGCCAAAGAAGCAAAACAAAACAAACCAATCAAGAAATCCACAATATCACTGGCAACATTGGCACCTCTCCTCAGGGACTGACATATAACAGTGAACAAAAATAATAGTGACATGGAGGGGCTGAATGGCTCAAGTCTAACTCAGTGAATAGAAAAGACTTAATGGCCTCCACATGTATGGGAGAATGCCACAAAAAACGACCATGTATTGGGCTGAAATAAAAACAATAAATTTCAACAAATCTATAGTTTGAAATAAAATTAGAAACTGGAAACAAAAATCCACAAAATTGGTATCTCTGGAAATTAAAAAAATGCACTGCTAAGTTTTAGATTAAAAAGAAAATGAAATGGAAATTAAATCTATTTAGGACAGATTGACAATGAGAGTATGACATATCAACATCTGTTAGGTGCTGCCAAAGAGGTATTCAGAGGAATATTTTTAGCCCTAACTGTGGTTTTAGAAAATGAGAAAGGCTGAAATAAATGTACTGAGCTGTCAATTCAAGCAGCTAGAAAGAGAACCCTAGAATAAACACAGAGAAAGAACAAGAAAGGAAGATAAAGAAGGACATTAACAAACAGAAAAATTTTAAGGAATTGAGTTGATCAATAAAATGAAATGCTGGTTGTTTGAAGAATCAAGAAAACGGTAAACTTTAAGCAAGTGAAGTAAGGAATAAAGACTTGGGAATGAAAAGGGAGTAATAACTGCAGACACAGAGGGAATTGAATAATTACTAGTGATTATAATATAAACCTTTATGTCAATAAAATTGAAAACTCAGATGCAATGGGTAATTTTCAAGAAAAAATTACCAAAATTGTCTTATGAAGTAGAAAATCTTAGTAGACAAATAAACCATCGGAGAAATTAAAAAGGTAGTCACTTATCCTCCCAAAGGTTCCAAGCCCAGTTTTATGGGTAATTTTTATGATATCTTTAAGAAGCACACAATAGCTACCCTGTACAAGGCATTCTGAAGCATAGGCAAATGTGGGAAGTTGTCCAATGGGTGTTATGAGATAAAACCAGGCACCAAAGCTGAGCAAGGAAACACAAGAAAATTCTAGGCTAAGCCAGTTATGATCACAGATGCCTGAATCCTAAATAATATATTAGCAGACAGAGTCCAGCAGCATAATCAAGTCAGGATCACATAGAGTTTACCCCAGGAATGCAAGGATGGTTCAACACTAGGAAGCCCAGCAATGCTCTAGTTCACACCACCTGGTGTTTTGGGCCCTTGGTTTTTCAGCTGTGTTTTCAACTGGACTTCTACCCTCCTCCAGGGGACTGCAGGTTCTGGAATGTGTCTCCCATCCCCAAGTCCCCTGCCTTCCCAGGGGCAGGGTCAGTGGGGTCTCACGCCAGCCTTCCCTGCCTCTTCCCTGGACTCTGGCAGTGTGTCCAGAGGATGGGGCTGCTGGCTCATCTCCATCCTTCCCCAGTCCAGCACACAGCACATGGTAGCCATTCAGGGGACCCCTGTGAGCGGATCTGGCACTTCCTGCAACCCAACCCAGATCAGCAGGCTCATTCCTGACCCAGTCTCGTTTCTTGCACAAATGGAGGGAGGAAAAGGCAGTGGCTCAGGGCACGTGCAGAAGGCCAGGGAGGCAGCCAGTGGGGAGGAGGTGAGGCTCTCCCAGCTGGTGGTGCACGAAACCAATGACCTGAGGTTGATGGGAGTGGGGACCCCCAGGATCTGGAGGGGACTGAGTTGAACCGATCCCCCATATATAAGCTCTTGAGCCTTTCAGGGGGCAGAGAATCAAGGCTCAGGCAACAGAAGGCCTGGGGTGCTTTGCTTTGATTTTGTCCGCACTGCAGGCCCTTAGGGCCTGACCTCAGCTGGCTAATTCGCCATGGATCCCTGCAGCCCGGGACTCAGTGAACGCTTGTCCAATGAATGAATGAGCGAGTGAACAAAGCCAGGCAACGATGCTCCGAGGATGCTCCTGGGGCACGTCTGGCTGGTCTTTTCCCTGGGGTGGTAGAGGAAGGCCTGAGCCAGGCTGAGCGGGGGGTATGGGAAGGGGGTGCGTGCAGGGCTGGGAGAGGGGCTGGGCGACTGCTGGAGGCTGGGCCTGACCCCTCGGCCACCTGCCTCCAGAAGTGGCAAGTGGCCCACTCCCCACTCCTCCCACCTGGCACGATGTGCCGGGCCCAGGATGGGCGGGAGGGCGGCAAAGCCAGGCTGTCTCCCCAGCAGTTGTGGAGACACCTGTCAGGGAGGCTCTGGGGGGGGGGCATGCTGGCAGCTGAGAGTGGGGCCTGGCCAGGGTCATCAGACCGGGCTGGGGGCAGGGGCTCTGGGCAGCTGGCACCAAGGACTTGTGGCTCTGACAGGTGGGCTGGGGCCAGCAGCTGGGCCAGCAGGGGCAATGGGAGGCAGAGGGGCTGTGTGCCGGGGGCAGTCCGTCGGAGCTGCGCCTGTTGGGGGGCAGTGGGGTATGGTAGTCCGTGTAGGTGAGAGGACACTGGGTGACCAGTGTTGCCAGGTCCTGTGAAACGCCTGCAGCCCCTGCCCCTGCTTTTCCTCTCCCTCTTTCCAGACTTCTGGGCTGCCCTGGGCGCTCCCGGGGGCCCGCTCAGGGACTTCCCCACGTCAGCGCGCGCCTGGGGCTCCCACGGTGGACGCAGCCTCCGCTGTTGGCATTGCCGGGGGCACCCTAAGGATTAGACGATTCTTTGGATGTCTAAAGGTGGGCCTGCGCCCGGGCGCGCCTTGCATGGGGCTGGAGGGGGCTGAGCCTGTGCCCCTGCAGCCCTGGGGGCTTTGTGGGGCAGTGACAGCCCGAGTTAGCACCCAGGGGCCTGCCCAGGGCCACGAGCCCCGCCCCCCCAGCGCTGTGCCGTCTGCCCCACTTTGCTGGCACCAGGAACCTGCCCTGAGGGGCTGAGCTCAGGATTTCAAAGGCCTGCCTCAGTGGGCCTGTCGCGCCCGCAAGGGTCTGGGCGCTGCCGCAGGGGGTCAGCCCGTCCCCGGGGCGAGGCCGGGAGCTGAGGCCTGGAGCTGACGTCGCCCTCGTCCTGGGGCGCGGTGGGGTTCAAGGTAGCGCTGCAAAGCTGGCCAGGGCCGCGGAAAGAGCCGCCGTGGGTTCTGGCCAACGTAGTTAAGAACATCTGGCTGCGACCACAAAAATGCTGGCATCCGGGCCCTCTGCAGCAACATCCTCACGTCGAACAGCGCGCGCGGGCCGGTGCCGCGGGGGGCTGTGCGTTAACCCTTGGAGGGAGCGTGGCGCCGGCCTGGGCAGGCAGAGCCGGGCGTGGGCCCTGGGGCCACGCGCAGGGGCCACATGACACAGAGCTGTTTGGTGCTGGCTCCTGGGGACAATGCCGAGCGGCCAGGGGCCCTTGGGCTCAGGGACCCCCAGACTGACCTACTTGGACTCAGGCCTCGACCCCCTTTCAGGATGGGGAGGTCAAATTTTGGAGGGGACCTCCAGAAGCAGAGGGCCTCCACCTGTGCTCGGGCCACGGCATGCCGGGTCACGTCCAGTCACGCGGTGGCCCTGACAAGCACCTGCAGGGCTCAGGTGAAGGCTGGAAGAAGGAAGAAATGCCACAAAGCGAAGAGGAGCCAGGCCGAGCGTCAGGCGCTGGGGGGACAGTGTGGTTTAAAATGCAGGTGGGGCAGGGAAGGCCTTCCCGAGCTGGGGACACAGACAGCAGGAGCCAGGCAGAGGCTGGGACGGGGGCTTTCCTCACTCATCCAGCACCAGGGGCAGTAGGTAGGGCGGTGGGGAGGATGGCGGGGAGGACGGAGGGGAGGCTGGAGGGGAGGCCGGAGTGTGGTCAACGCCCCTGAAGCAGAGCCTTGGGAAAGGGGAGGTGGGAAACTGCGAGTATATATGTTAGCACAACCAAAAAGAGAAACCAGAGATGACGACATTCAGATGCAAAATGTGACCCTGGCTGATCGAATCATGGAGAAAAGGCCCAGAAGGACGTTACTGGGACAACTGAAAACCTGAACTGTGGACTGAATACTTTCCATCAACGTGCAGTTTCCTGAACTTGATAACTGTGCCTAATGTGGTGACATAAGTGAACGTCCTCGTTCTTAGGAAATGTATACAGCAGCGTTAAGTGTTCAAGGAGCACGATGACTGCAACCTACACGCAAATGTTTACCAAACAGAGAGCTAGAGAAATAGACAGATGAGAGACGAGCTAGACAGATGACAACTAGACGGATAGATGGATTAGCTAGAGGACAGAAAGATGACAGCTAGGTACATGGCAGAGAGAGAGATTGACAGAAGACAGCAGAGAGAGAGAAGATACAGCTAGGTGATAGCCACATGGCTAGACGGGGCTAGATAGATGACAGATGGGATGATACGACATGTGGCAAAATGCAAAAGGCTAAGGGTTGGTCAATCTGGGCACAGGATGGGGGTAAGTTGGAGCTTTATGTATTGTTTTTATATATATCTATATCTATATATATGCAACTTTTCATTAGGATTGAAGTTATTTCAAAATAGAAAGTTAAAAACACAAACAAAACCATCACTGCCTCCCCGCCACAGTCAGGAGGTTCTTGCGGTGTCCCGCTTCCCTCTGCCACCAGCGATTCTCAGAGCAGTTTCCCCATGTGAGGGCTCCTCCCCTTGCCAGGAGAGCCCAGCCTTCTACCAACACGAGGGGCTCACCATTCCCAGCCCGGGGGGCCGGATCCACCACCCAGGGTCTTGCCGCTACAGAGGGGGCAGCTGGGCCCGGGGGGACGCAGGCTCGGCTCTGACGGCCCCACCGCTTTGGCCGAAGGCCGCAGGGGTTCTCCCTGCCTGGAGGAGAGCCGGCCCCCCCGCACGCCACCAGCACGGAGGGTTGCCCGGCCTTTGGATGCAGGCACATCTGCTTGGGGCCTATCCGCTCGGGCACAGGACCTGCGCCCCCTTGCCTGACGTCTGGCCGGCACCATGTCGGCGGCTCTCTGTTCGCTGTGGCCACCTACCCCTTAATTGCAAGACATGGTTCCGTGAGTGTCCCCAGAACAGGATGGTTTACGCTCATTTTACAAAAGGCGGAATTGTGGGGTGCATGCCAGAAGCCTCTAGACCCCCAGGACTGTCCCTTTCTTTGGCTGTTTGCATCTCTCCCGAGCCTGGGCAGACAGGGTCGGCCTTTGTCCAGGGCTGTGTGCTTGTCTGGCTCCCCAGCGCCTGGGGCCTGGCTGCCAGCGAGCGCATCCAGCTGGCCCGGCCCCGAGCCCCCTGCCCTCCGCCGCCCTGACAGGTGTGCGGTGACTCAGCGGCACTCAAGTTTTCGGCACAGGCAGCTGTTGGAGGAGGCTGGGGACCCCCTGCACCTGCCCTGGGCTGAGCGTGGGGCTCTGCATTGGGGCCCCAGGGGCCCAGTCCTCCCCTTCCTCCTCTGCTCCTCTCTTTCCTACCCTCCCCTCTGCTGGGACAGGCAGGGGCAGGGAGACCCGTTTCCTAGTGCCAGCCTGGGACTGGGGTGTCAGCGCAAGCTCCCAGCAGCCACACTGTCACACCAGGGTGTCTTGGGTCCCCCAAGTTATTGGGGTTGGCAATTGCCACAGGAAACCCTGAGTCCACTCCCTGGATGGGGCCACTGGGCCAGCCCCCATGGGCAGTGTGGCTGGACGAGGGAGCCAGGCCCCAAGGGCTCAGCTGCCTGGACAGTGGGGAGTCCAGGAGGAAACGGCTCAAGACCCAGGCCTGGCAGCAGAGGGGCCTGCCCAGCAGCCAGGGGTGTGGGAGCAGGAGCGGCACCAGTC
>PVKH010048163.1:0-10224 GCA_004027955.1 Chaetophractus vellerosus | reverse complement strand
TGGCATGTGAACAGACTGAAGATTTAAGTCTCTGGGGCACAGAGAGAAGCCACATTTGAGTTACAAGGAGGTTTCTAGGAGGTAACACTTAGGCAATATATATTACTAGGCTAAGTTTCAATTTTACAAGAATAAGGTTTGTATGTACAAGCATTAATATCAAGGGCCTGGCGTATTGGTCTGTCCTTTTTTGCTAGGCACTGCCTATGAACTCTAGAGATTCTGGCCACTCTATTAAAGAATGTAGCAGGACTCCCCGGGATAGGAATTTATTATTTTGTTTGTTATTGTATGGGTCTCCACCCACTGAGATAACACCCATGACCACATGAACACATTCATATTCCACAGAGGCGTTCCCCGGGTGCATCCTTCCCCACACATGCCCCACCACTGCCACCCTGCACCAGCGATCCTCCCCTGCCGTAACTGTAACTTTTCTGTCATCCAAAACCTCCCCCAAAAGAAAGCCCCCCAATTTTTTTCTTTACATTGTGCCTTTTATCACCATAAGACCCATTGTCTTTTATGTATACTGACAATTTCTTCTGTATCTTCCCCAGTGTCTTATTTTTTTTCACTCTATTTTCGAAGAAGCTTTAGGTTACAGAAAAGTCACATTGAAAATATAGGGGATTTCCATATACCCCATCCCTTCCCCCTCTCACATATTCCCCTGTTAATAACATCTTACATGAATGTGGTACATTTGTTACGATTGATAAACAATGATCAATGGTTTAAATTATGGTTTACACTTCACCATACACTTTTATAGGTTTTGACAAAATATGCTATTCTATTGTTGAGGGACTTATTTTTCCAGTTTTGGGCTCTAATAAAAAATGCTGCTTATAAACATTCTTGTATACGTATTTGGTTCCACATATGCATGATTTTCTCCAGAGTATATATCTAGGATTGTAATTGATGAGTCATAGAATATGTGCATATTCAACTATTCTTTCAGTGGATAAGTTTGGAAATTACAATCTTCCCTTTAACTCATCAAATTTAAATTTAATCAGCCAGTTTTACTTTCTCATAGACAATAGAAGGACTTTGGAAGTTTAACTCCATTTACTTTGTTCTCCCCTAATTTATATACTACTGTTATGTATTATGTATACATACATATAGATTTATGCACACATATATATGCACTCATACATTTATGGACATATTTACATTTGTGTGTATGTGTGTGTATAATAACATGACATTTGTATTATTTTTTATAGTCAACATTTAAATTGACCCATATTATCATTTTCTTTGATCTTCATTTCTTTTTACAATGACTTTTTTTTTATTTTTAGGAGGTCCTGGGGTATTGAACCCAAGACCTCTTACATGCTAAGCCAGTGCTCAACCACTGAGCTATACCATACCTGCTCTGCTTCATTTCTTTTTTAAAAAACCTCATGCTTTCCATCTAGGTTCATTTTCTTTCTGCCAAAAGTACATCCTTTGGGTGTGACCTTTAATGAATTTTTTCTGTTGGAAAACTCTTTTTCATTTAACTGATATTGTCTCTTATTTATTTTACCCTCTTTCTTGAGTGATATTTTTTGGCATTTAAAAGGTGATCTACTGATTGTTTTTTTCGGCTGTGATGAAGATTATCTTTTTTCTTTCCTGAGTTTCTATAAGATTTATTTAGATGTTGTTTTTCCCTCCCACCCCCCTTTTTGGAATCCATTCAATTTTTGGATCCTATTGATTAATCTCTTTGATCATTTCTGAAAAACTTGGTCTAATTGTCTCTTCAAATATTTCCTCAATGTCTTTTATTGTGTTTCTCACAGTGCCTCTTCACTATTGTGCTCCTTTCAATGTGATCTTCGTTTCTGTGATGGTTTTGTTTTACTTTTACTTTTTTCCTGAGTTGTGCCTATTTTCATTTTATTCTCCCCTGTTGACTCACTGTCTCTTTGATGGATTTATTTCTGCCCTGTGGCCTTTGTTAATGTGATCGTCTCAAGTCTAAGTAAGGTGGTTTTTTTTTGTTTGTTTTTTTTTTTAATTGTGGTCAAAATTTTGTTTCCAAAATCTTCTGCACCCATGTGAACATCTTTCTGGAGAGGATTTTTTTAAATGTTAATAAATCTTGCTGCTTTTTCTGTCACTGTTTCTTTATAGATTTCTTCTTGCGGTTTGGCTTGTCTACATGGTATTTTCTGAGCTAACTCACATCAAGTGAGTATTT
Organism: Chaetophractus vellerosus; assembly: GCA_004027955.1. Lineage (NCBI taxonomy): Eukaryota > Metazoa > Chordata > Mammalia > Cingulata > Chlamyphoridae > Chaetophractus > Chaetophractus vellerosus. The sequence continues at coordinate 8,015 of PVKH010048163.1, read as the reverse complement.
TTGCTGTTTCATCTATATAGATTTTATACTAAGTTCTTGATATCTTTATTGAATGACTTAAAATTTTTACTCCTCAAAAGTATGGAATAGACTATTCAATTCCCTAATATAATTTAATTTATATCAGATACATGGAGTGTGTGTGTTAACATATATACAACACAAATTTTCCCATTTTAACCACTTTCATGTACATGTGTAAAATTCTGTGATATTAATTACATTTATTTTTATTTATTCATTTTTTAATGTCATCTTTTCACCTTTGAATTGTGACCTTTATTTTTTTTAAAGCCTTAGATTACATAAATGTTACATTGAAAATATAGGGGATACCCATATGCCTCACCCATACCCCCTCCAACACTTTCCCCATTAACAAAATCTTTCAGTAGTATGGTACATTTGTTACAATTCATGGAAATATACTGAAGTATTGCTAGTAATCTTTTCTTTTACTTTAATTAATTTTTTAAAAGATACATAGATTACATAAATGTTACACAAAAATTTTAGAAGTACCCATATGCCCCACCTCCCACACCTCCCACAATCTCCCACATAAACATTCTTCATCAGTGTGGCATGTCACCTGCAATAGATATACACATTTTGGGGATTTGCCACTAAGCATGGACCATAGTTCACATTGTAAACCACACTCTGTCCCACACAGTTCTGCATGTTATATGATGATATAAAATGGCCTATATCTGTCATTGCAATGTCACTCAGGATAATTGCCTAGTCCCGAAAAAGCCCCTGTATTACAACTGCTTTTCCCTCTCCCTGCCCCCAAAGCATCCAGTGGCCACTGGCTCTACATAATTTTGCAATTTCTTCTAGTATGTGAATCACAATAAGTCTATAACAGGATAACAGTAAGTGCACTCTAGTCCATAGCTCTTCCCCCAATCCTGAGGAGTCTGGGATGGTGATGTCCACTCCACCTCCAAGTGAGAGAGGGCATTTATCACATGGATAAGATGGATGAGATTATCCTGCCTGCAGCTGCAGACTCTCTCCATTCCCTGGGATAGCCGTTGTCCATCATCATCTTCCCACTAGGTGTCCTGGGTGAGTCCATTGAGTTGTAGAGTAGGAGTTGCAGCTCCACCGAGCTTTTAATATTGCTCTACCATTGCCACATCATTACTAAAACTTTTTCATCACTCCAAAAGAAATTTTGTGTCCATTACGCTTTAACTCCCCATTCCCTAACTCTCCCCCCATCCTCAGTCCTTGACTCTTAGTAATATGTAGTCTTCTTTCTGTCACTATGAATTTACTTATTCTGGCTATTTGATATCAGTGAAACCATGCAACATTTGTCTTTTTGTGTCTAATTTCACTCAACATAATGTTCTCAAGGTTCCTCCAAGTTCCCATATATATCAAAACTTCATTCCCTTTAATGGCTGAACAATATTCCATTGTATGGATATACCACATTTTGTTTATCCATTCATCTGTTGATGGACAAACATCTATCTTTTGGCTATTGTGATTAGTGCTGATTTGAACATAGGTTTGCTAATACCTGTGTGAGTCCTTGTTTTCAATTCTTTTGAGTAAATACTTAGAAGTGGAATGGTTGGGTTACATGGTAATTCTGTTCTAACTTTCTGAGGAACTATCAAACCATTTTCCACAATGGCCATAACATTTTACATCCCCACCAACAATGTATAAAGATTCTTATTACTCCACATCCTTGCCAATATTTGCTACTTCCTTTTTAAAAAAATTTTAACATTTTTTGGGTAAAATGTAACACAAATATAGGAAACCACATAAAACAAATGTATAGCTTAGTGGTGATTTTAAGGTGAGCATCCTTGTAAGCACCACCCAGGACAAGAGAAAGAGCTTTCTAGCTCCCCCCACAAATCCCTTCATGTACTCTGTCAATTAGTCACTACCCTGACTTTTTATGGTAATCAACCACCTTGTATTTCTTTATAGTTTTTCACATATGTTGGCATCCCGTCACACTATAGTTTAGTTTTGCCCCCTTTTAAGCAATTTGATATAATTTTTAAGTCTTTTTTATTTACAGGTTCCCCTTCCATCTCTTTCCATTAAAAATGTATTGAATATTGTATATCATTCATATATTTCTATATACATAAACAATAAGTGTATAGAAAAAGTTGTGAACTTACAGAACAAACATGCATAACATCGTACAGGGCTCCCATACATCATCCCACCACCAATACCTTGCATTGTTGTGAAACATTTGTAACAAATTATGAAAGAGTACCCTCAGTATTACTATTAAGTTTAGTCCATACATTACATTTGGTGTATTTTCCCTCCAATCCATCCAATTTTTTTTTGTTCATAAAACATACAATTTATCTAAAATGTACAATCAATGACATTTGGTATTTTAAAAAATATTAAGCAATTCTATTGGAGGTGAAGAGGTATTTCTTGGTGGTTTGATTTGCATTTCCTTAATGGTAATGAAGTTGAACCCTTTTAATGTGGTTATTGGCAATTTAAAAATTTTATTTGGAGAAATGTCTATGCAAGTCCTTTGCCCATTTTTATTGGGTTGTTTGTCCTTTTGTTGTTGAGTTGTAGGAGTTGTCTCTATATTCTGGGTATTAAAGCCATATAACATAGTGCTTTTGAGTGTATCTCTTTGTATAGCTTTTTTAGTGAATGGTTTGTTGTTACATTATATACACATAACTTATCATGGCCTTTGAGTGTTGTCGTTTTGCCAGTTTGAGTAAAGTATAGAAACCTTACTTCCTTTTACATAACTTTTCGCTCTGACATTTGTAAGATAATTGTCTTAATTATTTCTACTACTTACCTTTAGAATTATTTCTACTGCATACTTTTAGAACCACAAGAAGTGTTATAATATTTGGTTCAACTGTCAAACATAATTTAGATAACTCAAAAGGGGAAGGAAAGCCTACTATATTTACCCATATTTTTTTCTTACTGTGTTTTTTCCTTTTTCCTGATGTGCCTTCTTTGAGTGTTTCCTTTCTGTTTAGAGAACGTTCTTTAGTCATTTTTAAGGGTTGGTCGGCTGGTAACTATTCTCTTAGTTTACCTTCACCTGAGAGTGTCTTATTTTACCTTTATTCCTGAAGGATATTCTTTTCTCATCTTTTCTTTTTTTCCTTTTCTTTTTTCTTTTCTTCTCTCTTCTTTTCTTTTATTCTCTTACCTTCCCTTTACCTTTCCTTTGAAAAATATTGAGCCATTTTGATCTGGCCTCCATGGTTTCTGATGAGAAATTCACTGTCATGTGAATTGATTTTCCCTTATAGGTAAGTTATTGTTTTTCTCTGACTGCTTCCAAGATTTTTAATTTTTCTGTAGTTTTCAGACACTTAAGTATGGTGTGTGTTGTTGTGAATTCCTTTGCATTTATCCTGCTTAGGGTTCTATCAGCTTATTGAATCTGTAGGTTTATGTATTTCCAAATTTGTGGAAATTTTTAGCCTATTTGTGTATTTTTTAGCCCTATCCTCCTATTGAGCTATGATGACACAAGTATTAGACCTTTTGTTATAGTCCCATACATCCTTGAGATTCTGCTCATTTTTGTTCACTCAGTGTTCTCTCTGTTGTTTGGATTGGAGCTTTCCTAGTGTTCTTTTTTTCCATTTCACTGATTGTTTCTTCTGTAACTTTCATTCTGCCGTTGAGCCCTAATACTGAGATTTTTTAAAATTATGAAATTATATATTTTTTTCTTTATTTCAAAAGACTTGGAAAATTTTTAAGAAGCAGCTTACAGATTTTGCATTTTTAAAAATTATATGAAGTTCTGTATGCTAAGAAAAATCATCACAGATGGCTATTAAATTTTTGATCATAATGTAGAATTGTACGTTTCCTAAATTTATATGGTCAAGGACTAATACTGCTTAGTTTTTTGGTTGTTCTATATTTTTATTAATTCTTTTATTTTTAAAGAAGTTTTAGATTACATAAATGTTAGATAAAAAATTAGGAGATTCTCATATGCCCTAACCACCCCCCTCCCACTTTCCCACATTAACAATATCCACTGCCTTTATCTCAGTGATAAAAGTTCTTCCATTGCTAGAATAATAATAAGTCTATAATAGAATAATAATAAGTCTACTTTAGTCCCTGTTCATCCTCCAATACTGAGGATTTTGGGATGGTGATGCCCACTCTGTTTCTAATTGATTGGAGGCTTAGATCCCATGGATCAGATGGATGGAACTATCTTGCTTGCAGTTGCAGACACTCTCTGGTCCTTGGGATGGGTGCTGTCCATCATTATCTCATTGTTATTTGTCCTGAGTTAGTGCAATGAACTGGAGAGTAGGTGTTGCAACACTGCTGAGAATCCTTAGACTAAGTTTTAAATTTTGGTTATTGTAGTTTTCCATTCTAAAATTTCTATTTGGTTCTTTTTTTATCTTCTATTCTTTGCTGAGACTTTCTATTTCTTTGGTAAGTGTTCCTATTTTTTTGATGTGTCTCAAGGGTATACTTTCTCATTGAAACATTTAAAAACATCATGGCTGCTTTAAATCTTTGTCAAATAATTCTAAGACTTCTGTCAGTTTGGTTTTGGCATCTACTGCTTGTCTTTTCATTCAGTTTGAGATTTTTTTTTTGCTTCTTGGTATGATGAATGATTTTCTCTTGAAACCTAGAAATTTTCTACTTATGTTATAAGACTGAATCTTACTTTAAAATTCTATTTTAGAGGTTCCGAGTGATGGAAGAGGGAAGAATGGATGTAATTTGGGGGCATTTTCAGGACATAGGAGTAGTCCTGCATGACATTGCAGTGAGGGATACAGGCAATTGTATATTTTGTCATAACCTCCAAAATTTTGCAGGACAGGGTATAAACTATAATGTAAACTGTAATCCATAGTTACAATATGTGTTCCTCAAGTAAATACACGACACTAATGAGAGATGTTGATGTGGGAAAGTGTGGGAGTGGGAGAGAGTGGGGCATATGGGAATCCCTTATATTTTTTATGTAACATTTATTAATCTAAACCTTCTTTAAAACTAAAAAAAATAATTATAAAATCCTGTTTTAGCTAGCTTTTTCTGACACCACTCTAGCAGGGAAAAGGGGGTCCTGCCTTATTACTGTAAGATGGAGGTAGAAGTTAATTTCCTCAATTGGCCTCAAGGCATGAGGGATTCTTGTTACAGCTGAGTAAGGTTGGAAATTTTGGAATTCATGTAGTCTTCCCTGATGCTGGAGGGTCCGGAAGCCTCTTTACTTATCATAGGGATAAAAGTCCTGCTCCCTACTTGGTCTTCTCTGCTACCTCCTCAGTGAGGGTGTTGGATGCCTTGCAAGAATAGAGCTTTAAGCTCTATACTCATCCTTTGCTGGTGTGGGTGGGGTGAAGCCAACATTTTTGTCTGTGGTCTTTGCCTGGATGAGAGTGGATATTGCCTAAAAGCTTTATTTCTTACTAGGCAGCCTCCTTTCTTGCTCCTTTGGCTAGAGAGGGAAGGCTTTCATTCAGGCTTGTGTTTTTTCTGTGCCCATTGACATTTCTGGATTGCCAGCTTTTTCAGTTCCAAGTTTGTGGTACATGAAACAACGAGAAAGTCTGGGGATTCACCACCATGTAATTTTTGGATCGTATGGTCCCTAGATAGTCTACCTATTTCTACATTCTGGTGTATTCTGTCTGTTTTATATGTAAGCTGCTGCGAGTTTTAGTTACTTAGTGGAAAGGATGGGGAATAATATGTCTGCTTAATCTTTCCAGAGGCATAAGTCTCCCTTAGTGCTAAATTTTAAAACACATTTTATTAATTACTTTTATGTCCCTCTTCCTAATACTGAGAAAGCCTGGAGCTGCTGCCCAAAGAATTGGACTTCATTTAAATCCAACTGCTACCTTATTTCTTCTTCACCGGGATCTTGGAATGAGAGCGAGAAGAGGTGCTCTGAGGCAGGAGCTCATCTGCTGGTGATCACCACCAAGGATGAGCAGGTACTTTCTAATGGACAATAGTGTCTGGAGCACTGCCTTGCTTCTGTCCACCTCTCTTGGTGGAGGAGGAGGTTTTTATTGTTCTGGGATGTTGGTGCCGTGGCAGGAGGCTTTCAGTACAATGAATAAGAGTGCCTCCCAAAGGCTCTTTATTCCACACCTTCTTCCTGCTTCAATAAAACTGATTTCCCTCAACAGCAATTGGGGCATTCAATATCTACATGTGGGGATGAGTGGAAGGATGAAAAGATTCCAGTCTGAAATATTGGTTTGTTATTTCAATATGTAAGTGTTTAATGAATTATTAACTACGTAACAGAGAGGGAGTATTAAGTATGATAGAGAAATAGAACTGAATCACGAAGTCACTATAAATAATGAGAAATGAAGTTAAAGCGTCTCTGAAATTATGAAAGGAGAATAATTAACTCTGCAGGAATGATCTTATATACAATGCTGAAGTATACCGTCTCTTGGTGAAGATAAAGGGAAAGTGGGTCTGAGATGAGAACTCCTTATGAGCATGGATATACCTGTCTCCTGTCTGTAATGACCATCGTGCTTCCAGATGTTTTCCATCCTGCCCCACTCAGCCAGGGAAGACCTGCAGTCCTGGGCCTGTGCCCCACGTGGCTGCTCCTGGCTCCTCTCCTGTCCTCTTTTCCGCAAGGCTATATAGAGCTCAGAACAACCAGGGTACTCTAAGAGCTGTGGCTTATTTCTCTTCTTACCTCAGGACTTCATCACCCAGAAGCTGCATAAAGCATCTGCTTACTATATTGGGCTGTCAGACCCAGAGCGTAGGCACCATTGGCAATGGATTGATCAGACACCATACAATGAAAGTGCCACGTGAGTACAGAATTGGATATAGACTCCTGGGTCATGGACGTACAGTGGTTTTAGGGTGTTTTGGCTCTCAGTTCAAAGTAAAATAGAGCACTCTTTTTTTAAACTATTGGGCATTGGGTTAAATGATTTTATTTATTATCTCATTTAATCATAACAAGAATCCTATGAAGAACATATTATTTTTCTACTGAAGAGATGGGGAAACTGAGATTGGGTGGTCAGAGGTTGGATAACTCAACTGAGTTCACCCAGCACAGGCAAGAATGATTTTCAAGCCCAGTGTCTGACACCAAAAACTGTGCATTTACCCACTACATTTATGTCTCTATAACAAAAATTCATGTCAATTAAGATAATAACCAATTATTAAGATTTAATATTTCTCATAAAGCAAAATGCTAAATTGCGATAGTCATAATATTTCATTTATTTGGTTCTTTAAAAAATCTTAAGTGCTTTAGTACATTTTAGTTCATTAGCCCCTTTGATCCTTATATAAACTGTGTGAAATATATAGGGCTGTTATTCTAGTCTCTTTTTAAGATAGGAAAACTGAGAATCAGAGATATTAAATTACTTGTTCATGATAATAGGGAGTAAGTAGCAGATCCAGACATTTAAAGTAGTTTGCCAAAAGAGAATTGGGACCAGGGAGATATCTTTTTATTATTTAAGGAAACCCTATGAGATTGGCATTCCCAGGGTACAGAGCTTAGGATGGACAAATAGAAAGGAGCCTCTGGGGTATCTGATGGGAAGATATTTAATGCATCCTGAGCTGCTTAAGGTGGTAGAATAGGGGGTGATGTGGCCCAGTTTTCAAGAAAATTGCTAGAGCTGTAGATGGAAGAGAAGCTGTCCAGACACGAAGTTTTTGTAAAAAGTGGCAGCAGGAGAAGTGAGGAAGGGATTCTTCGGAAATATCTGATCTTGACTCTATGCTTCTACACTGTTCAACCCCAGCCACCTCACAGTCCCTAACACTGTCTGAGGAAATACCGTTATCTTTTCTTTCATTTTCAGGTTCTGGCATCAAGGTGAGCCCAGTGCTTTTCATGAGCAGTGTGTAATTCTAAATTCTCGTACTAAAGCAGGAAAATGGGGCTGGAATGATATCCCCTGTGATGAAACTCAATCTTCAATTTGCAAGATGAAGAAGATCTACTTATGATGGAA
>PVKH010048162.1:0-10225 GCA_004027955.1 Chaetophractus vellerosus | reverse complement strand
AGCTCGCTGGGAAACCACATGGGAGGCCCTGGGTTCGGTTCCCGGGGACCTCTCCTAGCGGGCAGACCGCCTTGAGAATGGCAAGCCGCCATGGGCGGGCCGGAGCCGCCGTGGGCAGGGCAAAAAGCTGCCACGGACAGGCAAAAGCCGCCACGGGCAGGGCAGGTCGCCTGCAAATCGAGCACAGCCAGCCACCCACAACTGAAAAGCAGGCCGTGATGGAAGCAGAAGCCGCCCACAAGCGGGGAAAGCCGCGCCTGCGCAGTGACCAAGTCTCGGCGCGTCGCCGCAACGGGGGGGAAGGGGAGATATGTAATAAAATAAATAAATCTTTAAAAAAAAAAAATAAAGTGTACAGTTCAGTAGTTTTTAGTGTATTCACAGAGCTGTGCAAGCAACCATCATCATTATCCTATTTCTTGACATTTTCATCAGCCTAAAATGATACCCCACACCCATTAGCAGTCATTCCTCATTCTCTCCTCCTCCAAGCCTCTGGCAACCATTAGTCTACTTTCTGTCTCTATGCATTGTCTGGTCTGGGTATTTTATATAGATAGAATCACACAATATGTAGCCTTTTGTGACTGGCTTCTCTCACTTAACATAATGTTTTCAAGGTTCATCCATATACTATGTTGCAATACTTCATTTCTTTTGTTTTTAAGAACAAGTCAATTTTATTAATATATTAATAAAGCATGCAATCCATCCAAAGTCTACAATCAATGGTATTTGGTATAATCACATAATTATACATTCATCAATTCAATCATTATTAGACCATTTTCATTATTCCAATAATAATAATAAATAAAAAACAAACAAAACCCATCACCTCTCATTCTCTCTATGCTACCCCTGCTGTACATAGTTGCTATTCTGTTTCTTTATAGTTTATTTGTATTTATATTTTGTATAGATGGAGTCAAGCAATGTGTCATACCTTGTGTCTAGTTTCTTTCCCTTAGTATGTTTCCTTTTTTTTTTTAACCCTTACTGGAAGGTTATTAATATATTACTGTCCATAGTTTGCTTTGGTTGTATTTTTACCTGATATTAACGTCTTGTAACATTAACATATATTTGTTCAGTTTCAAAGAAAAACAGCCTTATGTGTGCAATATCACCCATATTCATATTTCACATGAAGTTGCACTATGCTATACAGTCCCATGTTAACCTTCTTAGCTTTCCTTCTAGTTATATATATGGCCTAGACTTTCCCTTTCAACCACAGACATACCCATGTACTAGCACTGCTAGTTACAAACACGATGATATGCTTTCACCTTTTCTATTCAGTTCCAAAGATTAACAAACAACTGTTTAACCAATTCTGCACAAATTAACCATCAGCTTTACATTCTCTAACCTCATTCTATTTTGTGGTTATCTGTATTCTAGTTATTAACTCCATGAGTTTATACAATATATTTTGTTTATAATAGTGCAATCATACAGTATTTGTCCTTTTGTGTCTGGCTTGCTTCACTCAACGTAATGTCCTGCAGGTTCATCCATGTTTTCATGTGCTTCGTGGCTTCATTTCTTCTTACAACTGCATAATATTCCACTGTGTGTATACACCACAGTTTGTTTATTCATTCATCGAGTGATGGATACCTGGGTTGTTTCTATCTTTTGGAAATCACGAGTAATGCCAATATGAACATCAGTGTGCAGATGTCTGTTCGTGTCACTGCTCTCAGCTCTTCTGGCTATATACCTAGCAATGGTATTGTCAGATTACATGGCAGATCTATATTCACCCTCCTTAAGAATTGCCAAACAGTCCTCCACAGTGGCTGTAAGATTCCATTCCCAACAACAGTGAATAAGTGTTCCTATCTCTCTGCATCCTCTTCAACACTTGTAGTATTCTTTCTTTTTAATAGTGGCTATTCTAATAGGTGTGAAATGATATCTCGTTGTAGCTTTTATTTGCATTTCCCTGATCACTAGATGTTGAACATTTTTTCATGTATTTGTTCACCATTTGTGTTTCTTTTTTAGACAAATGTCTATTCAGATGTTTTCCCTGTTTTTAAATTGGGTTTTTGTCTTTTTATTGTTGAGTCATAGCATCTCTTTATATATAGTGGATATTAAATACTTATAAAATATGGGATTTCCAAATATTTTCTCCCACTGAGTTGGCTGCCTTTTCACCTATTTGACAAAGTCCGTTGACTTGCAAAAGTGTTTAATTTTGAAGAAGTCCCATTTGTCTATTTTTTCTTTGGTTGCTTGTGCTTTTGGTATAAGGTCCAAGAAACCACTAACTACCACCAGACCTTGAAGATGTTTCTCTACATTTTCTTCTAGTAGTTTTATGGACCTGACTTTTATATTTAGGTCTTTGATCCATTTTGACTTGATTCTTGTATAGGGAGTGAGCTGGGGTCTTCTTTCATTCTTTTGGTTATGGATATCCAGTCTCCCAGCACTTTTGTTGAAGAGACTGTTTTCTCCCAGTAATGTGGACTTGGTAAGTTTGTCAAAAGACAGTTGGCTCTAGAGGTGAGGATCTGTTTCTGGACTTTCAATTCTATTCCACATGATCAATGTGTCTATCTTTATGCCAATAACATGCTGTTTGACCACTGTAGCTTTGTAATATGTTTCAAGGTCCGGCAGTGAAAGTCCTCTCATATTGCTCTTCTTTTTAGGATGTTTTTGGCTATTCAGGACCCCTTTCCTTTCCAAATAAATTTGGTAATTGTCTTTACTATTTCTGTAAAGTAGGCTGTTGGAATTTTGATTGGTATTGCATCGACTCTATAAATCAGTTTCGGTAGGATTCATCTTCGTGATATTTCGTCTTCTAATCCATGAACACAGAATGTTTTTCCATTTGTTCAGGTTTTCTTTGATTTATTTTGGCATTGTTTTATAGTTTTCTGAATATAGGTCCTGTGCATCTTTGATTAAATTGACTCCTACGTATTTGAGTTTTTTTGTTTCTATTGTAAATGGAATTTATTTTCCTCATTTCCTCCTCAGATTGTTCAACATGAGTGCACTAAAATATTACTGATTTTTGCATGTTGATCTTGTATCCTGCCACTTTGCTGAACTTGTTTATTAGTTCATGTAGCTTTGTCATAAACATTTCAGAATTTTCTAAATAAAGGATCATATCATCTGTGAATAGTGAGAGTTTTATGTCCTCTTTTCCTATTTGGATTTTTTTTTTTTTTGTCTTGTATGTTGTTCTAGCTAAAACTTCTAGCACAATGTTGAATAACAATGGTGACAGTGGGCATCCATGTCTTGTTCCCGATCTTAGAGGGAAAGCTTTCAACCTTTCCCCATTGAGTATGATGTTGGCTATGCCCATTATCATATTGAGAACTTTTCCTTCTCTTCCTATCTTTTGAAGTGTTTTAATCAAGAAAGGATGCTGGATTTTGTTGAATGCGTTGATTGACATGATCACGTGGGTTTTCCCCCTTCAATTTGTTAATACGGTGTACTACATTAAATGATTTTCTTATGTTGAGCCACCCTTGCAGAGCAGGAATAAATCCCACTTGGTCATGGTGTATAATTCTTTTGATATGCTGTTAGATTTTATTTGCAAGTATTTTGTTGAGAATTTTTGCATCTATGTTCATTAGAGAAATTGGTCTGTAATTTTCTTTTCTTGTAGTATCTTTATTTGGTTTTGGTATTAGGCTAATTTTGGCTTCATAAAATGTGTTGGGTAATTTTCCCTCCTCTTCAGTTTTTTGGAAGAGTTTAAGCAGGATTTGTATTAATTCTCCTTGAAATGCATGGTAGAATTTACCTGTGAAGCCATCTGGTCCTGGACTTTTCTTTGTTGGAAGATTTTTGATGGCTGTTTCAATCTCTCTAAACATGATTGGTTTGTTGAGTTCTTGTATTTCTTGTAGAGTCAGTGTAGGTTGTTTGTACATTTCTAGGAATTTGTCCATTTCACCTAGGTTGTCTAGTTTGTTGGCATATAATTTCTTGTAATATCCTCTTATGAGCCTTTTTATTTCTGTGGGGTCAGTCATAACTTCCCCTCTAATTTCTAATTTTATTTATTTGCATCTCTCAGTTTTTCTTTGTCAGCCTAGCTAAGAGTTTGTCAATTTTATTAATCTTCTTAAAGAATCAGCTTTTGGTTTTGTTGAGTTTCTCTTTCTGTTGTTGTTGTTGTTGTTGTTGTTATTTCTGCTCTAATCTTCTTTATTATTTCTTTCCTTTGCTTGTTTTGGGATTGGTTTGCTATTCTTTTTCTAGTTCCTCCAGGTGATCAGATAGGTCTTTGATTTTACCTTTTTCTTCTTTTTTAATATAAGCATTTAGGGCAAAAAATTCTCCTCTCAGCCCTACCTTCGCTGTCTCCATAAGTTTTTTTTTTTTTTTTTGCAGGCAGGAAGTTTATTGGGAAGCTCTCCCAACAGAGGGGTACTGAAGAATAGACTTCATCTCCCTCACTGGCATGGCAGGGGTCTGAAGAGAGACTTCAGCCTCTCCCATAAGTTTTTTTGTTTTGTTTTGTTTTAAAGAGAATATCTCTTCCCCCATGTTTTCTTTTTTTTAAAGATTTATTTATTTATTTCTCCCCCGCCCCCATTGTTTTGAGCTCGCTGACTGCTCTCTGTGTGTTCTTCTGTGTCTGCTTGTCTTCTCTTTAAGCGGCACCAGGAACCAATCCTGGGACCTTCTGGAGTGGAGAGAGGCGCTCAAATCTCTTGTGCCACCTCAGCTCCCTGGTCTGCTCCTTCTCTCATTGTCTCTCTTCTGTGTCTCTTTTAGTTGCATCATCTTGCTGCACCAGCTCTCCGCGCAGGCCAGCACTCCTGCGCGGTCCAGCTCTCCGGGTGGGCCAGCTTGCTTTTCACCAGGAGGCCCCAGGAATCAAACCTTGGACCTCCTATATGGTAGATGGGAGCCCAATCACTTGAGCCACATCCACTTCCCTGTAGTCCATAAGTTTTGATAAGTTATGTTCTCATTTTCATTCATTTCAAAATATTTACTAATATCTCCTCTGACCCACTAATTGTTTAGGAGTGTGTTGTTTAGCCTCCACACATTTCATATATTTACTAATTTCTCTTACAGTTTCTTCTCTGACCCACTGATTGTTTAGAAGTATGTTGTTCAGCCTCCACACAATTGCAAAATTTCCCCTTTCCTATCTATTATTGATTTCTAGTTTCATTCCATTATCATCTGAGGAGGTGCTTAGAATAATTTCAATCTTTTTTATATTTGTTGAGACCTGACTTGTGGCTCAACATGTGGTCTATTGGGGAGAAAGATATATGAGCCCTTGAGAAGAATGTTTAACCCACTAATCTGGGATACAATATTCTGTATATGTCTGTTAGGTCTAGCTCATTTATCATATTGTTCAAGTTCTCTGTTTCCTTGTTCATCTTCTGTCTAGTTGTTCTATTTAATGATGTGAGTGGTATGTTTATGTCTCCAACGATTATTGTAGAGATGTTATTTCTCTCTTCAGTTTTGCCAGAGTTTGCCTCATGTATTTTGGGGCACCCTGGTTAGGTACATAGATATTTATGACTATTATATCTTCCTGGTGGATTGTCCCTTTTATTAATATATAATGGCCTTCTGTATCTCTCATAACTTTTTTGCATTTAAAGCCTGTTTTGTCCAATATTAGTAATTGCTCCTTTTTGGTTACTGTTTGCATGGAGTATCTTTTCCCAACCTTTCACTTTCAGCCAAATTGTATCCCTGGGTCTAATATGGGTCTTCTGTAGACAGCATATGGATGGCTCATGTTTTTTAATCCACTCTGTCAGCCTTTATATTTTGATTGGGGAGTTTAGTTCATTCATATTCAATGATATTACTGTAAATTCAGTATTTGCTTGCACCATTTTATTCTTTGGCTTTCATATATTATGTCTTATTTTCATCTGTCTTTTTACTCCTTTGGTTATCCTTTCTCCTCGTCTTAACTTCTATACTTTCCTCCAAGCTTCTCTCTTCTGTCTTTTTCTTTCAGGCTGTAAGGCTCACTTTCATCCTTACTGCAAAGGTGGATTTTTATTTACAAATTCTCTTAGTTTCTGTTTATTTGTGAATATTTTAAACTGACCTTTATCTTTGAAGGACAATTTTGTCGAATGAAGAATTCTCAGCTGGCAGTTTTTTTCTTTCAGTATCCTAATTATATCATACCACTGTCTTCTCACCTCCATGGTTTCTGAAGGGAAATCTGCACTAAGTCTTAGTGGGCATCCCTTGTGTGTGATGGTTTGCTTCTTTCTTCCTTGCTGCTCTCAGAATTTTCTCTTTATCTTTGACATTTGACATTCTGAGTAGCATGTGTCTTAGAGTAGGTCTATTTGGATTTATTCTGATAATTCTCAAATCCTGTCTCATTTCAGACTTTGATATATTCCTTTGCTTGTGCCATTTCTTCCATTTTCTTAGTATGGTTTGTAATTTTTTGCTGCTATCTAGGTATCTGATTATTATGATGAGTTTACTCTTATGCTTAATTTCTCTGTCTTTTGTAGGGATTTAGTGATGGGAGGCAGTATGTTACTGTCGTTTTTTGATTCTTGGTTCAACCTGTCTTTAGGATTGCCCCTGTTAGTTGCTTAAATCTGGGCCATGGATCAGGTAATGGTTTGCAGATGCACTTCCAAGGGCCTTGGAAGGGGGACACTGTAAAAACTTCTCTTACTTATTTACTTTTTTAAAAATATATTTTTATTACAGATTTTGTGAACTTACAAAACAAAACAATCATGTACATGTGTAAAATTCCCATACAACACCCCTTCAGCAACACACCACACCGTTGTGGAACATTTATTACAGATTATGAGATAATATCATCAGACTGTTACCCTTAACTACGGTCCATAGTGTACATTTGTCATATTTTTTCCCATACCTCCCTCTTACTAACACAGTACATCTTTGACATTGATGCAAGAATATTACAATATTCTTGTTAAGTATAGTCCATAGGTTATATTAGCTGTATTTTTTCCCATGCTTCTCCACATCCCACCACCCTGCTATAGTAACATACAGCTGTTCTAGTTCATAGAAGGATCTTCTTGCATTTGCACTATTAACCACGATTCTCATCCACCTCTAGGTTCTCTGTGTTATTCACTTAGTTACTTTTAATTTCCTCACATGCACTTTTAATTTCATCACATGCACTTCCTTTAATTTCCTCACCATCATGTGGCACCTGTGCCAGCTCCCAAGGCAAACACTGGTATAGTCCCACCCAGCCTGGAAGGGCTCTTGGGACACAACAGACCAAATTTGTTGGCCAAAAGCTGAATCAGCCTTAGGCTGCATCCCTCTCTCTCCCATTTCCTGGGGAAGTTGATCCCTGCAGCCCTCTCTGTACATAGCTGCCAGCCAGAGGCTGGAGAACTCAAAGCTGTCTGCTCTGAGGGTGGGGAGAAGGGTGCCAGCAGCTGTAGCTACAGCTTCTACTCATAGTCTTTCCGTTGAGATTGTTTTCCTATGCCCCTCTTTCTTCTGGGTGGTGTCCAGCCTTGCCCTGGTGTCCTGAGCCTGGAATATTTTTTTCCAGACCAATTCTGCCTGTCCTCTAGCTATTTTTCTGGAAGAGAAATGAGGTATGTGTCTCTCTAATCTGCCATCTTCCAGGAACTCCCCTTCATTTTTTGGGGGGGCGGGGGAACAGATGCCTTTTATTGGTGGGACCAGCATGTCTAGTGATAGACTCAAGCAGAGCTTCCCTGCCTGTCCTGGCTCTCCTCTTCCTTTTCCTGAGAGTTCAGGAGAGAGAGGAGTGTCTTGGGGCATGGGTGGCAGGCAGAGCCAGGATAAAAAAAAAACAAGGTTGGGATCTGCAAGGGACTCAGGCTAATGGAGAAAATGTGGGGTTCCTAGGCTTTCCAGAGAAAAATGTCCATCTGGGCGGGAGAGAGGCTGTTCCCAGCACAGGATGCTCCTCCCTCCCCAGGAAGGGAAGGGATCCAGAGGAAGAGCTTTCCCTAGAGGCTTCCTACTATGCCCTTTGAGCCATCAGCATCTCCCGGATGTTGTCTACAGCTTCCTTCACGCTCCACTCAAGATAGGATTTTTTCTGTTCCAGATCTTTAACTTTTTCTTCTGCTATTTTCTGTTTCTCTAAGAGCTAGTTGTGAATTACCTCCTTGGACTGAAGAATAAACATTCTTCCTACACCTTCATACATGTTAGTCTCATCCACCAAAGTCATAATTTCTGTATCTGTAAGATGTATGTGCTTTTTCATTCTGTTTAGTTGTTCAATCTGTATGTCTGCAAGCTTCACTTTCTGTTGAGTGTCAATAACTTTGGCTTGAAGCTCTGTGAAGGCCTTCTTCAACTCCAGGTCCACTGAGGCCGCCATCTTGATTCAATCTTTGTGCCTGCCATTTATTTTTATTGAAAAATAATATTCCATTGTATAGATTATACAGCATTTTGTTTATCCATTCATTAGTTGATGGACATTTGGGTTGTTTCCACTTTTTTACATAATGAGTAATGCTACTATAAACATCCATTTATAGGTTTTTGTGTATACATATGTTTTCAATTCTCTTGGGTATATCCTAGGAGTAAAATTGCTGGGTCATATGGTAACTTTACATTTAACATTTTGAGGAACTGCCAAACTGGTTTCCAAACTGTCTACATCATTTTACATTCATGCCAGCAATGTATGAGGGTCCCCTACATCCTCACCAGCATCTGTTATTGTCTATTTTTACTATTGTTGTTGTTGTTATTGCTCTCCTACTGAATGTGTATCTCATAGTTTTACTTTGCATTTCTCTCTTGACTAGTATTTGATAATTAGCATCTTTTCACATGCTTATTGGTCATTTGTATGTCTTCTTTAGAGCAATGTCTATTCAAACCCTTTGCCCATTTCTTAATTAGGTTATTTGTTTTTATTGGGTTTTAAGAGTTCTGTATGTATTCTGGATATAAGTCCCTATCAGATATATGATTTGCAAATATTTTCTCCCATTGTATGGGTTTTCTTTTCACTTTATTACACAAAATTTTTAATTCTGATGAAGTACAATTTATCTTTTTTTTTCTCTTGTTGCTTGAACTTTTGGTGTCATATTTAAGAAACCATTGCTAAATCTAAAGTCAGGAAAATTTACTCCTGTGTTTTCTTCTAAGAATTTTATAGTATTAGCTCTTACATTTAAGGCTTTGGGCAATTTTGAGTTAATTCTTTTGCATATGGATATCCAGTTGACCAAGCACCATTTGTTTAAAAGACTATTCTCTCCCCCATTGAATTGTTCTGGCTCTGTGTTGAAAATTAATTGACCATAAATGTAAAAGGTTGTTTCTGACTCTTAATTCTATTCCATTGATCTATATATCTTTATTTTATTTTATTTTTTGTTGTTGTTGTTACATATCCCTCCCCTTTCTGCTTGCTCTTGCTGTGTGTTCAATTTTTGTGTTCTTCTATGTCTGCTTTTGTCTCCCCCCGCTGCAGCGACGCGACGAGTCAGCTCACTACGCAGGTGGCTTGGCCCACTTGTGGGCGGCTCTGCTTCTGTTCCCGGGTGTCTTTTGCTCCATTTGCAGGTGGCTTTGCTCCGTTCGCAGGCGGCTTTGCTCTGTTCGTAGATGGCTTGCCCTGCCCGTGGCAGCTTTGCCCTGCCCGTGGTGGCTTTTTGCCCTGCCCACGGTGGCTTTTGCCTTCTCAGGCAGTCTGCCTGCTCGGAGAGGTCCCCGGGAACCGAACCCGGGGCCTCCCATGTGGTGTACCGGCACCCTATCCACTGGGCTACAGCCGGCCCCCTATGTATCTTTCTTTATGGCAATATCACACTGTTTTGATTACTGTAGCTTTGTAGTAATTTTTAAATCAGGGAGTGTGAATGTTCCAACTTCATCCTTTTCAAGATTGTTTTGGCTATTATTAATCCCTATATTTACACTTGAGTTTTATGATCAGCTTGTCAATTTCTGAAAAATAGCTAGCTAGAATTTTTATAGGGATGGTGTTTGTTCTATATATAAGTTTGGGTAGTATTGCTGTTTAACAATATTGAGATTTTGATCCATTAACATGAGATTTCTTTCCAGTTATTTAGGTCTTTAGTTTCTTTCAAAAAAATTTTAGACTGTTTAATGTACAAGTCTTGCACTTCTTTTGTTGAGTTTATTCTTAAGTATTTTATGCTTTTTGATATGATTATAAATGGAATTGCTTTTTAATTTTATTTTTGTG
>PVKH010048161.1:0-10224 GCA_004027955.1 Chaetophractus vellerosus | reverse complement strand
TGCGTAATAGGTAAATGTCATGTCTTATCCCTTTTCTCTTATTACTATTACAAATTAGCACAAACTTATTGGTTTAAGAGATAAGAAATGGAGTGTGACACATGGTAGCTTATTAGAAAACATGTTTATTTGAGTGGGTACCATGCAGTTTAGAAATTGTTATGGAAACTTTTTAGTGTGACTTGTTCCAATAGAATTTTATTTAAGGGCACTGAAATTTAAATATCATATAATGCTCATATTCCACAAAAAATTACTCCTATGTTGATTTTTTTTCAACCATTTAAATATGCAAAAGCTATTCCTAGCTCTATGGCTGCAATAAAACAGATGGTAGACCAGATGTGGCCCACAGGCCATAGTTTGCTGACCCTTGTTCTATAAGCATAAATTAGGTCATTATATCTCTTTAAGAATTTGGTGGAATAGTTATAATCCTTATTCTTTCTATCTATCTATCATCTATCTATCTATCTATCTATCTATCTATCTATCTATCTATCATCTATCTATCTATCTATCTATCTATCTATCTATCTTCATGAGTAAACTGAGGGCCAGAGAGGCAGAGAGATTTGATTTTTACCTAAGGATGCACATTAAGTGGTAAAACTGGTATTCGCACAGAGGTAAGTTTGTGTTTAAATTTCATGCTGGGGCCGGCTGGATAGCCCAGTGGATAGGGCACCGGCATACCACATGGGAGGCCCCGGGTTCGGTTCCCGGGGACCTCTCCTAGGGGGCAGACCGCCTTGAGAATGGCAAGCCACCATGGGCTGGCCAGAGCCGCCGTGGGCAGGGCAAAAAGCTGCCACGGACAGGGCAAAAGCCGCCATGGGCAGGGCAGGTCGCCCGCGAATGGAGCGCAGCCAGCCACCCGTGAACTGAAAGCCGGCCGTGAATGGAAGCAGAAACCGCCTACAGGCGGGGAAAGCCACGCCTGGGCAGTGACCACTCTCGGCGCGTCGCCGCAGCGGGGGAGAAGAGGAGATATGTAATAAAATAAATAAATCTTTAAAAAAAAAATAAATAAATAAATAAATTTCATGCTCTTTTGGTGTATGGAAATTTTTATTTTCAGTGGTGTCCTAGAGCACTGTGCTGAGATGGTCTGCAAGGTCTCACTACAGTTCAGCAGAAAGAAGTATAGTGATGAAGTAGCAATGTTTTCCATGAGTTTGGGAGGTGTGAGTGGCATCATATGTACTATATAATTTTCTCTCCATCTCTGATAGGTAAAAATAGGCCTAGCAATGATCTGTAATTTAGCAAATTCTTCAATAATGATGAGAATAACATTTCCCTTTCACTTTTGACTGAAGAAGTGGAAATCAAGTGATCTGGATTAGATCAACTTGTTAGGACCACACATTAGAAGCAAGTTCAATTCTATTCTACTCAGTATCCCTCTCTCTCAATATGATCATCTATATTTTTTATTCAATCACATTATAGCAATAACTTCAGATAACTGAGAACAAGATACATAATGATATTATAGATCTATCTTGAATTATTTTTGGAACAAAATAAGTGTAAGTAAATTATAATTTATTGATACTACCCTCTATTGCAGGAATGGAAATTGAAGCCATAGAAGAAACTTGATGGTGTCGATCTGATATTAAAAGTTATATCGGGGAGAGGATATAGCTGAAGTGGTTGAGCGCCTGCTTCCCATGTGTGGGGCCCCAGCTTAGTTCCCTGGTACCTCCTGGGAACAAAACAAACAAACAAACAAATGAAAAGGGCCAGCTCTCCTTGGGGAGTAGCTGTAGCTCAGTGGTTGAGTGCCTGCTTTCCATATATAAGGTCCTGGGCTCAATCCCTGGTACCTCCTTAAAAAAAAAATGGTATCATTCCACCTCATATTACTTTACCAAAATACAAGATTCCTTGGATTGTTTCTGGTTCTGATTCTTAGAGAGGCATGAGTCTTCTTCAGCTTGACTTTCAGCTCAAGTTAAAGTAGGCTTTTAGGATTCTTAATGTAGCTGGTACAAATTTCAGGGCATAGAATCAAGTGAGTACAGAATGTAACTTTATTTTTCTGTATAGTTGAACATAATTTCTCATATAACACCTATTCTACCTTGTAGTGGAAAAGCAATTTTACTACATTTAAGGCAAGCCTAGTCAATTCAGGTTTTTTTCATCCAATGTGGTAGTACTCTCTAGTTTGCATCTGCATTCAAAAAAATTGGGTTGCAGGGGAAACTTTCATGAAGGAGTTGGTTTATGTTGAGCTATACAAGTGCCTATACTGTGACTGTTATCACATGTGGTGACTCCTCTTCTGGCCTCCAACCAGATCATCAGGTCTCCCAAGTTATCTGGCTGCTAGCGCCATTTTAGGACATCATACAGGTGTAAGATCAAAATAAAATTTCTGCTGCTTCTGGTACCAAAATTCATGTCCTTGTTTCTTTTATAATACCTTTTCCCAAATCTGATGTGAAGAAATTCTGTTAGGCTTCCAAGACAGAAAATGAGGTACATGATAGATGTGTGAAGAGAAAGGGACTCTACAATTTCTTAGATCTTTTTTGTCCTCCCTTCCCCAATATTCTTATTCCAAGCAAATATAATTTTTTTTTTTTTGAGGTACTAGGCCTGGGGATTGAACCCGAGACCTCATGTGTGAGAAGCCAGTGCTCAACCACTGAGCCACATCAGATCCCCTGAGTTGGTTTTTTTGTTTGTTTGCTTGTTGTTTTCTTCTGTTTTTAGGAGGAACCAGGGATTGAACACGGGACCTCCCATGTGGGAAGCCGGTGCTCAGCCGCTTGAACCACATCTGCTCCCACCTTATAATTTTTGAACTGGTTTTTTCATATCTAACATTCTTGCTACTCTTTGGCTTATGACATAAATGTTGAGTGCTTTAGTATGCTGAGCTTTGATACCTAGGCTTTAAACTCATAAATGCCATTCCTAGTTTATGGCTTTAACCAAGAGGTCCAAAGGCCTAGTTTGAATCTCAAAAGCCTAAGATAGACTTGTCTACATTTTTGTTGCAAAAGCCCTTCCTCTGAAGCAGCAGATAAAACAGGCTAAACATTCTAAGGCAATATTTGCCCCAATATTTGCCCCATTTTACATGGAAAGGAGGAAATGAAGCTGATTTTTTTTTTTGCTCCACAGCTCAGCCCACAGACATTGCCAAAATAGGTAGGTGCCATGCTTTATCCCTTTTCTATTATTACTGCTATAAATTAGCACAACCTATTGGTTTAAAAAAACATCCATCTGTAATATCACAGGCTTTCTAAGTCAGAAGTCTAGGCAGGATCAGCTGAATACTTTGTAGGTTCTAAAAGGGCTTAAATGAAGGTGTCAGCGGGCAGTGCTCTTATCTGGAGACTCTGGAGAAGGATTCATTTGCAAACTCATTCAAGTCATTGGTAGAATTCTGTTCTTGTGGTTTTAGGACTGAGGTCCCCATGTCTTTGACATGTTGTTCCCTCTATCTACAAACCAGCAAAGGTGACTTAAATCTTCAAATGCTTTGAATCTCTCTGACTTCTGTCAAGTATCCCTGAGATCTCCTTCCACTTTTAAGGGCTCATATGATTTCATTGAGTCCACCAGATTAATCTCTTTCATTATTTCTGTAAAGTCCCTTTTGTCATGGAATTTAACATATTTTCAGGCAAAAATACAGAGGAATGGGTCATAGGGGTCAAAATTCTGCCTATCACACATTGTATAACATGGAAATAAAAAATAATCACAGATTAACATGTTGCGGCACAGTTTTGATATTCCAATGTTTTCAAAATTCATATTATATACATATAACAAGCATGTCCTGTATAGGTATGTGTGGCCACATGGAAAAGTAGCAAAGCCTTTTCTACTCTTTGCTTAGTCAGTTGTATGACTGGGGTTGCATCATTTAACCTCAATGCCTCTGTATTTTCAATTTAAATAGGAATGATACTTTTTACTGTACCTAACTCAATGAACTCATGCAAGTGGTAAACAATTTATTTCAAGATTAGGTTTCAAGAATTTAGTTCTTTTTATTGCTCATCCTTGAAAATATACCATGATCAAAACCTCTGCTCTTTGTTAAAAAATTGAAAAAGAACGTTTCAATGTATGGTAGAACATATATTTAGAATTATTTAACTCTAATGAACTTTCAAATCTTATGGAAAAATCCATATGGTGTGTGTGAGTGCAAATAGAAAAAATTCAGATGAGAAATCTATTTCTTTTCATGTTTTATTATGCCAAGAAGAGATAATGCAGTGCTTCATTCCAGAAACTCATCTGTCACACAGCTCTATAAAGTGACAGGACACAATGTTACATGTTGGCGAGACCTAACATGACACAGGGCATGGTTTGTGATCTGGGTGTAGACATAGATAATCAGGAAGACCCTGGAAAAGGGGAATTTAAGAACAATTTAATGAAGAATTATTTTGATACATAAATAAAAGTAAGAATGAGCATGTCTGTCTTTATTAAAATAAAACATACAGGGGATTGGATGCTATCATCCTAACCCCCAAATTTTATAATCATCTGTTTGGCATATAACTTCATGTATGATTAGGATAGTGAACTTCATACCCACAGCATTCCCTTGTAAGAAGAGAATATGGTGATGTGAGGTAATTGAATTTTGTTCTGACCCTCTTTGGCCTCTGTGCAGAAGCAATTTGTGAATTATTTAGGTATAAGGGAAAAGGATATTTGCCTCAAGAGAGAAATGCTAGGTGCAAAGAAGAATTTAGTTCAGTGGCACTGTCTCATAGAATACATCTGCTTTTCCAGCTTGAAATGAAAATCGAAATGGAAATTGCTATTCATCCTTATGCATTAACAAGATCCCTTCCTTTCACTGCCGTTCTACATATGTCCCAACTAGACCCATGGCAGATCTAAAACTTCACAAATCATGCTGGGACTTTGTTATTAAAATGGCATTCTATGACTGAACCAATAAAGGAATGTAAGCTCTTTGTAAATAAATTGGGCATGAACATTTGGGCTTCTCAGTCTAAAACTAAAGTGAATTAAGAACAGTATAGACGGTGGAACCTTAGCAATTCTCTTGAGTTATACCTCTTAATGTTTACAGAACTTAAAAAAAAAACTATGGCTTTTAGGTGTAAGAATAGTGATAAAATTTGAAAAAGAATTGCTTTTTGTTGTTTCTCCTGTTTCTAAAATGTTTTTTTTTACACAGTGATTATATAACTTACCATTGAAAATAATAAAAATGCCAAAATTATCATCAAGCTTTAAAATAAATTATTGATATGTCTAAAGAACTCTGTTCTCCAGCGATTACAGAGTCACTATTTTTATATCCATCAACAGTATTGACATGTATGTGACAGCCAAAGGGTCAGGCTGAAAATGATTTAATAAAGAAATACAAAAAACTAATGTAAAACTGAAATTGCAACTGGACTGTCGCAGCCTAAGAGAGTTGAGGGGCTGGTGTAAAACATTTTCTTTTATTTCTAAAGCTTTGATTGGCCTGCCAACATGCATTTGTGCTGTCACTCTGAGGACCCATCTAGTAGCACTGAAGTGGCAGGCAGCTCTTGATTGATGAGTGCATCCATTTTATTATTTGGTGCATATTTCTTCCTTGACATGTTTAACTGGAAAAAAATCATACAAGAACCTTTACACAATTATGTGTGTCAACCAGCACCAGAATTTTATTTTGAAGTATTTATGAAACTGCAGCAAACACACACACACACAACACACACACACACACACACGGCTTTTATAGAGGTAAGGAAGATAATGTCAGTTCCATAGAATAATTAATAAATTTCTATTGAAGAAATGGGGGAACACAAAATCAAATACCAAAAACAAGAAGTTGCATATAACTCAAGCCTGCCTAAAAACTTTCTGACATTGTTTAAAACAATTGTTTTGTTGTGAAGAATTTTGCTATTTTTTCCATTGTAATTTTCGTTTGCAAAGAGCAAGGAACCTCAAGAATGAGGTGTTAAATTTCAGAATTTGATTGGTAAGCAGTGTTAGAGATGACAGTGGTCCTTTAATCAAAGACTAAGCATTCTCATCCTATAAGCTCTCTTATGAGCTATGACTAACACTTTGTCTAGTGTTAATGTCATAAGCTTGAGTTTGGCTCAAGGCCCAATTTGGATCAAACCTATAGCCATCAACTTGTGTCTTCTAATTTGTGCAGCCTGATGGAATAAAGTGCATGGAAATATATTTACTCCTTGATTTCCCTACCCCCATGAAGTATTAGGACTTTATGTTTCAATTAAGGAAAAATAACTCAAACTGATTTAGAGGACATGTGATAAAGGGGTGGGTTTGATTGTTTTACTTTTATAACTGGAAGATCCAGGGCCAGGTTGAGAATCAGGCTTGGCTAAATTTAGATGCTCATGGTATTATTACTTGGCATGCCTACTGCAGAGACAGCCACCTCTTCAGATGGCTTCTCTCATAGTGGCAAAATGACTGTCATGGAGACCTTGCATTCACCCACCGCACTTTCCAGGATTAGATACAAGGCTAGCTTTCTCAAATTTCCTCAGAAAATTCATGTGTCCTGATTGAGTGAGATGATCATTCTTGTGCTAAGACAAAGGGCACGGTTGAAAATGACCAAACATCAAATGCAAAAGAAAGTTGATTTAAGGGAGTTATAAGGCCCAGGGTTTAGGGATTAGTGTATTTATTATCTTGGTGAAAGAATCTTTGTGGGAGTTGCATTAATTAGTATTAAAGGCTTACTGGAACAAATTATAAGAGGTATTTGAAAAATGGGAAAGAAGACATGGGATGAAGTGGGAGGGGGAAATTGGAGGGATGTGTGTGTATAATCACTCCTACTTCAATATCTTTGTACTTGCATCTATGAGGCACTAAAAAATATCCTATGAAACACTTATTCTAAGCCCTGTGCTAAGCTCTTTATAAATATAATTTCATACCAAGCAACAACTCTGTTTAGGTAACTTATCCAAGATCATTGGTAGAAAGTTATGGAGTGTGGTTGAAATTCAAATCTTCTAATTTCAAAGTTCATAATCATAACCATTGCATTATTGAACTCATATTTATTGGTTTATGTGTATATCTTTCATTGTTGTAAACTTCCTGAGGGCAGAGACTTTTTCTGTTTCATTCACTACTGTATCTTCAGTGCCTTGAATAGAGCCTGGGTTATAGTGGAAACTTAATTAACATTTAAACATTGTTGAATGAAGAATTACATCTCTTTGGCCAGAGAAATGACATTTACTGGTTGGTTTAATCCAACCTTGGAGTTCGGGGCTTACAAGAGGATAGGGTGGAATTTACCAGGAGAAAAAGAAAAATAACCACAATGTCCACATTATTCAAGCATTGTAAACAATGCTTAAAAGAAAATTCTGCATTTGAACTCTGGATTTACCACTTACTATCTATATAACCTAAATGTAATATTTTGTACCTTACTTTCCTCATTTGTAAAATTAGGGTAATTTTAGAATATACCTCATTGACCTCTTGTGGGTTACTGAGATGAATAAATGAGATAAAACATATAAGGCAGTTTTCATGCTATCTGTGAAGAGTAAGCACTTGATAAATATTATCGTTCTTATTGATATGCTCTCCTTTTCCACTTCTTTATCATCATCATCATCATCATGATGTTAAAATGGCCAGTTTGCATAAATCCTGAGTCTCCTGCTTTTATGATCTATTTAAAAGTGTAAATGCTCCTTATTAGTATCAATAATTTTATCAATTGGATAAGTATGTATGAGAAGAAAATTTGGGCTTATTTTCCTAAATCAGTTATTCCCTAGGAACTGTCCTCATCAGTCATTTAAAATTCTAACTAATGGGGGCTTTGTCAGTAGCAACACAAAAAAAACTTAAAGATGCTTCTGATATCTGAACAGAATATTCTTAACTCTGAGTTGGTAGACTCAGCGAGCTAAGATCATAGCAAAATGACTGTCATTTTACTAGATATGTTTACATATCTGAAACAAATTACTTAATTCTATAATCTCCTTTTTTTCTGGAAAGGGAAAATTTAGGAATTCTCTAAAAACATTTTTATTCTAAGATTTAATGATATTTGATTCCTACTCTAAGACTGATCTTAAATTCACCTCTGCATAGAAACCAGTTCTTCACCACTCTTCATGCACTGAAATATTAATGTGCATATCTTATATTTGTGTTTCTATTACATAGAATCTGACAGTCTTGTTGTTGCAAGTGCATATTAGACTTAATTCTATTACTAGATTATTGGATTCTTGCTGTTAAAATACACATTGTCTTCTTTTATTCTCCAAAATATCTAAGAGTTTTTTATTTTTACAGGTTCTCATGGTGATAGCATCTACTAACCTCGAAAACAATATACTTAATTTAGTGTGTTCATACACACACTCACACACAGAGACAGGCACAGTCCTAAGACTGTTTTAAAAATTCACACAAGAAACATAGCTAGAGCAAGTAATTTTATTTCACAATGAAAAAAAAAACCCTGATTTTTAGAGACATTTAGTCATTTTTTTCAAGGTCACTCATCTAAATAGTGACAGAGTCCAGAATTCAACTCAAGGATGTTATTATACTTCAAATCTAGTACCTTGGTGTGACAGTTTGAGATTATTTTTGTGACTCCCAAAGAAGAAAGATTATGTTTGTAAATGAATCTATTCTTCTGGGTGTGATACCCTTAGATTATATTGGATTCAGTTGAAGCACCCTTGATTAAATTACCTGTTATGATTAGGGCTTTGATTTGACCTCGGCAGTAAGGTGTGACTCAGGGTTGAGTCCCCTTCCTCTTAGTGGGCCGATATAAATGGACACTCACTCAGGAAGAGAGAGAGCTCTGCGTTTTTTATTCTGGGGTCCTGGGGAGAGATGAACCATTCACCTGACAGTTTGCAGCTGGCCTTGGGAATAGAATAGAACACCTGAGACTGATATAGAACTCCTGGAAAGAAATGAGCCTTATGCCGGGAGAGAGAGGAAGCCCTGAAAGACAAGCCCTATGCCTGCCTGCAGCTGAGAGGAAGCCCAGAGGGGAAGGCTGAACCCTCGCAGAGATCAGGAACCATCTTGCTTCAACACGTGACAACTGACTTTGGTGAGAAAGCAACCTTGAATTGGACTCTTTAGGGCCTTGTAACTGTAAGCTTTTATCCCAAATAAATACTCTTTATAAAAGCCAACAGATTTCTGGTAGTTTGCCTCAACACCCCTTTGGCTGACTAATATACTTGAATTCTTTTCCAACATAAATCTGTTGCTGCATGTGCATATTCTTAACTAGATTGGGAGATATATGAGTACTTTTTCCTGACCTCTTTGTCCTTTTCAGAGTGATCAATGTACTTCTTAGAATAAACACAGTAAGTATTAAAAATAAGCTTAATTGGCAAGAAAAGAAGCATAGCACATATAGAGGTTGTATGTTGGAAAGATCTAGCCCTATCTTCTGAGAACACTTAAGAAATGGCTTTATGCAAGTTTGAACTTAAGCTTCTTATTTTACAAAATATGTAGTTTAAAACAGCTCTCTCAAATTTGGATAACTTTGTGAGGATTTATTTTAAAACAAAGATGTGAGTGGAGTGTATGCGAACTGAAAAGACTAATGCAAGAACTTGGGATCTCTCTCCACTCCTAGGCTTGAAGTACCTAGAAGAAGGGCAAGTCTGTGAAGCAGGCTGCCAGCCAGCTGATGGCAACCTCATAGGGAGGCAGTCAGACAAATAAAGGACCTAAACTCAGTATCTTCCTTTCCCCAGAGTTTGGTCTTCGGGGGGCAGAAAACAGGATGGTAACAGTTGGAAAGTGGAACAGAAGGGGCAAGCAAATGATGTTCAGCACACATGAGAAATGAAATAATATATGTAAACATATCTAGTAAAGTATAAATAGAAACAAATAAAAGTAACCATTATTTCATATTATATGAAAGTCTATTTAATAGATGCTAATTGATTTAAACAGAGTGTAATTCCTTTTTATTAAAAAATATGGGTAAGGAACTTGCCCAGCTAAATAAGAGAAATTTTAGCTCTCTAGTTCTATTACAATTTTCCAGAAAACTATTCGGGTTCAAGGTATCTAAACTGTTATTTAATTGCTAACTGGACTAGCCTTATAGCTAATAAAAGGATCACACAAAAACAAAAATTGCATTTGGGCTGCACAATGTCATCAGCTCTTTTCTGTCTT
>PVKH010048160.1:0-10223 GCA_004027955.1 Chaetophractus vellerosus | reverse complement strand
CGCTCTTTATCCACTGAGCTATCTAGCCAGGCCCTCTTTACTATATTCTTGTTGGTTGTTACATATTATGTCTTTAGCCTTCATTTTGCTCTGACAATGTTATAAAATTTTCATTTTTACCTTTGTCAATCAAAATTCTATATAATATATATTATTTTAATCTTAATGTCATAGTTATAACACATCAGGCAACAAGTCAATAGTTGGCTATGTCACTGCATTCATTGCTAGTAAGAGGGCTCTAAATTTTTAAAATACCATGAAATTCTATAGTAGGGAAAACATTTAAAATATTTTCTATATTGAATTCTTTATAAACCATTCATAATAAAACAAAGACTTCATATCAGTTTCAAGTTTGCTGTGGGTCTTCATAAAATTAGTCAACTTGTCTTTTCTGATGTGGGCTTCAAAATTACCTTCTTTTTATAGAGAACTTGTTAATATTATGCTCAGTTGTACTACAAGCTAGGCACCAGCCTATTTAAATTACAGACAGAATCGCTAGAAAGAATATTCCGTCTGCCTTATGGTCTTAGGGGAAAAGGTTAAAGCATATGACACTCTTTTTAACATTTATAGAGAATAAGAACTTGAACAATTAGGTGGGGATAAGTGTTAAAAAATCAGGGTACAAAGGATTGCAGTTCCAGGAATTTCCCTAATGTGTTACATATTTCAATGTTAAATGAATTTAGAATTATGTAAGTGGGGTTATTTCAGCTTTATAGTTCTCTATTTCTCTTGGGACATAAATTATATTTGGAAGATATCTTTCTCTATGTCTATGTCTATCTCTATCGCTAGCTCTAGCTCTAGCTCTAGCTCTGTATCTTTATGTCTACCTATCTTTATATCTAGGGAAAGAGAGAAGGAGAGAGACTGTAAAGTAAAAAACATAAAATATATGTAGGAAAATATGCAGCTGTAGATTAATTAGAAATGACCAAATGCATAAATTCTGAGATGTCTATAGTAAGAGAAATTAATATAATAAATAACATAACAGAAAGAAAACATAAGATAATAGCATGCTGGATAAAATATTCCAATATTAAAATTAAAGGTTAAAAAATTAAATCAAATGAATTCTTCATTGTGAGGTTCTGTGGCATTTTATTCTAAATTATCTCAAGTTATGCTTTTATCAAGAAGGTTTTTCTGCCGTATTCAAAAAAGCAATCATTTTCCTCTGAGAAGATAAGTAAAATTGAACGTTAAATGTGAAACAAGCATGTTTTCACTTAAAGAAATAATCCATGTGTGTTTTAAACATTGTGAAGGAAAGAGTAGCTCTCTACTTTGGTCCATCTTTGTCCTTGACTATTCAGATTAACCTAACGTGAGATTTTTAACATCATATATGCTTGGACTTTAAAAAGTAGCATTTTTAAGTGAGAAAGTCAATACTCTGGTATGGTCCATCCATTGTTTTGTCAGTCTTAAACAAAATGAATTCCCATTCTTTTTTTTTTTAGGAGGTATCAGGGATTGAACATGGGACCTCATATATTCAAAGCAAGTGCTCAACCACTGAGCTACACCTGCTCCACAATTTCTATTCTTGATAATATTATCCATCATCAAATAATGAAACTGATCTATAATGCTTTAAAATGTGAGTGAGAGGCTAGACAGGAAAAATGGCCTCATTGAGCCTGCTATTGTGAATTATATTAACATTTTCAGTAGCATATTTCCCTTCAATGAAGTGGAGACATACATCTAATTGACATACTGGATTAAAATATGGGGTGGTGAGAAAGGAATTTGATAATGAAGACATACAGTCACATTTTCACACACCATTTTATCATTTTTCTCCTTCACAAGATCTTGATAAGTATGCATATTTTAGAGGACAAGAATAACAGAAACAGATAAAATGTGCCTTTTATTGCAATTCATTGTTGCTTCTCTAGGCTCCAAATAGAAGAGAACAAAAAAATGGCTTTATTGAACCATGTTTAAACCTTGCTTAATTGCTACTATATGTTACATTGAATAATCACAAAGAAAAATTGTCATGAAAACAGCATAACATCAATGTACCTTCATCCATTTCACCCTCTTTATGGAAGTGGTTGAATTCATAGTTTCATCTTATTACCTAAGGTTGCTATAGTTTTATTTTTTGTTTCATTTTTACTTTTTTAAAAAAAAATATTTTTTGTCTATTTTTAGTGAACAAGAGTGTTAACTATTATTGCAGGGGAATCCAGTTGTGGTGGTTTGGAGCTATGTAACCCAGAAAAAAAATGTTCTTACACTTAATCCTTTCCTGTGGGTGTGAACCCTTGTAAATAGGAACTTTGATGAGGTACTTCAGATAAGGTGTGGCCCAGGATGGGCTTTAATCCTATTACTGAAAGACTTATAGGGAAAGGCACAGAGAAAGAAAGAAGGCACAGAGGGAGCAGCCAAAAGCTGAACACCAATAAAACCTGTAAGAGAAGGGAGAAGCCAGGAGAACCTGCTGTAATGGTTTGAGTTTGAATTAATTATGAATTCCAAAAATATAAATTAGATTATGTTTGTAAGCTCATCTGTTCATCTGGGCATGATTAAGTTATGAGTAGGGCGTTAATTGCCACGTCAGTGAGACATTGAGCCCCACCCCTCGGTGGGGGTGGTCTCAAGTAGAAGCAGAGAGGAGATTTGGAGAAGCAGATTTGAGAAGCAGTTCTGATGTTGGAGTGAGCCAATCGCCGGATAGGCTACAGCTGGCCTTGTGGAGAGACACAACACAGAGAGTCTCATAGTCTTCAGCTGAACTCGTGAAGGAAACAAGCTAAGCCCGGAGAGAAATGCAGCCCCGGGAACAAAGGAACCTGGAAGCCTGAACCCTGGAGACGTCGGCAGCCATCTTGCTCCAGGGCATGGACTTGGGTATGGGAAGAAATTTATGCTTTGTGGCCTGGTAACTGTAAGCTTCTACCCCAAATAAATACCCTTTATAAAGACCGACCAATTTTGGTGTATTTCAAAAGGCACGCCTGTGGCTGACCAAAACACCTGCCATATACATTGCCAAGTAAGAGAGGAGCCCAGGACCAAGGTTCTCCAGCAGCCAGTCCCAGAACACCAATCTTCTTGCCTTGATTTTGAACTTCTCCTAGCTGAAAAACCATGAGCCAATAAATTCCCATGGTTTAAGTCAACCTGTTGCATGGTATTTGCTATAGCAATAAAATAACAAAAATATCAGTTTATATCAGTGGGTTTCTTGGCAGAAAGACATTAGTGTTTCTCATTTGCCTAATCTCAGTTCCTCTATTTTGTCTATAGAAAACACAAGTTTATCAGAAGGTACTGATTTTGCAACTTGTAGGGGTAGCATTTTCCTTGTTATAAATCATAAATATCTTCCTCAGGTCCCATAATTCTGTGGAACCTCATATTAATTGTTTTCTTAATATTTATAGAAGTGGTTTAAGAAAAGTGTTATTTTGATAACTTCAATTACTCTAACTTATAAAACACTGAATATAATCTGATACACTTAGTCATCTACAACTACACTTAATCCTCAAGCAAGCTTAACCTCATGCATTTGAAGCATTCGGAGGCACTGTTAAGTGGTTGAATTAGCTCCCATCTGCACATAATTGAGAGCAAGGTCTAGATGCTTTCAGGTATGATCTACACAAATCACTAGTTTTCTCCTTTAGAGCTCTGACATCATGAAAGTTAAATCCCATCATACCTCAGAGGAAGAACAGAAATTTTGATCCCAAGAAGATAGCATTTATACCACAGAGACTTCACAATCTTGCCAATTAGAATTGGCAAGGACTTGGAAAGTATGTGTGTTAATGAATGGATTCTAAGCATGTCACATCAAGGAGAATACATATTTCTGAAATTATCTATATGAGTGTGCTTACTTTTGTGTGTTGGCTTGAGCATTTGGGATGATTCTAGCAGCTATCTTGGTTAAATGAAGTCTTGTTTCAATGGTGATGCATGATCACTAAGGCTAAGATACCAAAACTTTCCTGATATACATCACAGTGGGGTCTAAACATTTTATTAAGCTTATGGACCTTTTTATAAAATAATGTACCACATTCACAAAATGAAATATATATGCTACTGAGGAAACTAATTTGAATACACATATACTCTTTAAAATGTGATATGACTATATTTGTGCTTCATTATTAATGCATTAAATACAAAGACAAAATAGATTTGCAACCATTGTGCCTTCAAAATAGTTATGTATATAAACAGTATTATATATTTTTTCCTTTGGTAAAATGTTATTGAAAAGCTGTAAAGTCATCTAGGGAAAAAAGGGCATAACAAAGAAAGGGATCAGCTCTTTGGGGAAGACATCCAGGTCCTCAGTGTATCCCATATTAGAGACAAAAAAACCCAGGTACTGCTATGAACACTGTGGCTTGTTGTTTACATTTCTAACAGAAAGACATGACAATTTTTAGAGTTTGTTAAAATACAGTTGTTGTTTTTTTCTCGTCTATATTCATGCAGGTGCCCATCACATCAATGAATTTCTTAAAGGATCTGTGGCCCCTTTTAAAATGAAAGGCAGACTGCTACATTGCTTGTTAGGCATCTTTGTGTTTCGGAGGCAACACATTGTACATTTGCACGTGTTGCTCTCACCCATTTACCAGAAAACCCATGACTTTGCTGTCAGCTTTGAGAGGATCACAGAGTAAGGGAAGTCAACATCATTTCAGGCTGTTACATGAAATTTCATAACACACAGGTCTTAAGACAAAGTATAGCTAATGATGCTTAAAGTGGCTGTGATAAATAGTGCTTTTGCAAATCCAAAAAGGAGAATTATTTTTCACAAAATCTCCAGGGTTTGAAGTAAACCCATACCTTCAGCTGCTAACCAGTACCTCACAACTACTCACCCTAGTAGAAAATGAATGTTTGACAAGGGGTGACCTGTACTATGTGAAATGTACTGTTAATCATGAATTATCTGAAGCTGTCTTATCTACCAAGTTATAATATTGAATTGTTAAGCAGAAATCTCTTACAAAATGGAAGTATTTCATAGAGTATTAGACACAAGCCTCTTTGGAAGGCATAAGGAAGTTGCATGAGTATGAACTTAAGCACATAGCTGAGATCTCCTCTTTCCTAGACTTCAAGCTGTCTTGACAATGGGAGATATTGGCAGGAAATAGGAGAGGAGAAGTAAGGGAGGAGCTCCTTTCTAGCTGCCTTGAATGTCATTCCCAATATTAGTTGCTTTGCCATTAAATCTCTAGCTCCAGCCAGACAAGTCTGTTGCACTTCCTCTTTCCACCAGGTGATTACAGACCTGAGCTTCAGTAACATGGCTCCTCCCTTTGTCCCTACTGCTTCTGCTCCAGCTCTTTCCTACTATTATTTTCAGGGATGGCTTATCATCCACTTTGGGACTTCTCAGAAATTAATGCCCTTACTAATTTCTTTCTGCTTAATTACTTAGAGCCATTTCTGGTGTTTTTGGTTGAACATTGAATAAGCTGTAGATAAAATATAATTGCAGATTACATCAGATTACACTTAACTAAATTATATGATTATTCATAATGAGATAACAATGTATTGCCAATAAAATGGGTTATAACAATCAATTTCTTATGGCTGGATGAATCAGAGGAACTTTTTAGCTACTATTCACCTCTGCTTTAGAGAACCAGAATGTAAACTAGAAAGTCATTCAGGAAGTCCAAAATTATTGCTAATATTAATGAATACTTTTAAAATTTTATGTTATTATTTTGGTCTGAAAATTGTTTATGTACATATATTTATTTATCTTTTCTTCTGTCTGTCACTCCCTTTGTGCTTTGTTTCATTTTATCTATCAACCAATATAATTTATTATCCTTAGAACAGTATCCTATTTCAGTTACTTTGATTTCAAACATTAATAAATTAGTTCTAATATATTTATTTTAAAAAATAGATATATCTTTAGATAATATTGGCATATCCTCAAGGAACAAAAGGTTGTGACTCATCATAGTTATTATAATTGTAATAAAACCAAGGGGCTTTATATGTGGCCATGAATAAAACTAGTTTATGTCCCAGAAGTTAACTGCAGGATAAATTACACTTTCTATTTGTATATTTTTCAAATGTCACCTATACCATTTCTTCACATGATGATCTAAATTTTAGTGAAATTTCTTCATCTCCATTTTATCTGAATCATAAAAAGGAAAAACATAATGTAAAATATCCACATGTAATATTACCTATCATCATTGTTTAAGCTTTTCTCTTTCAGAGAAATGTAAATTCATCTAGAAGAGAATGTTGTCATGATTGCTGTCAGACATTTGCAGAATGTGATTTTTGGATCTGAGCAGATCACATTTGGTGGTAGAGGAGGTTTCCATTTTATCAAGACTTTGTAACAGGTAAGTTTGTGTAAAAATATGTTAAATTTTACTGAAAACTGTTTATATAGTTTGAATGAAGCTAAACAGGAACAATTAAAAATATAAGAAATCAGGTCTGAGAGAACAGTCTAAGCATTGGAAGGTGCAATTTGATATGCATTTTTTTCACCCATTTTCATCCGCACTCTCTTATATTCAAAATGTCACCTTTTCCAGATCCATTGGCATTTGGGATGAAAAGAAATCAGTTTTTTCCCAAATGTGCACAAGTTTGATTATTTCTTTAAATGAATTATCATTTTGCCTAAGCAACAGTAACATCTTAAATACCCTTTTTCCCTACTGACCTACATCTCTGTTCAAGATTATTAAGTGTAAAACCAGCAATTCAATCGTTTTTATCCTTGATAACATGGTCTTATCTAATATTTGCCTTGTGGGTAGAATTTGAAAGGGAGAAATTCATTAACATTTAAGCTCAGTGAACACATAATGGAATACAATTGTTTTTGATAAACGTTCTAATTTCAATAAATATCCTATTTTAATTTCCCTGTAGATTTCTATCTAGAGGAATACATATCACTGCTTATATTACAAATTAAAAACCCAGTGATATAAATATAGTTTTAGGCTGTCCAAATGCAACATTCTTTTTTGGTATTTGCTAATGCAGCTAAATAAGTTTACATGCCACGCATATCTTATGGTTACTGAGAAAGACATTTAACTGTTCTGGCATTTTCTTGAACTTGTGAAGATGAAGTAATATTTTTTGAATGAGTCAAGATTTTCTAACTTATGTGCATAAATTCAGGGTCAAAGTCAAATTGAAATAAGCATCTAAATATTTTTGATATAACAAAAAGAGTTTATTGGCTTGAGGTAACCTTAAAATTGCTCCACTTCTAAATTATATAATAGTGCTTAGTAGAGAACCGTGCATCTTCATGCCAATGATTTTAAAATTACACACACTATATCTCACGTATCACTAAGTTTGTAAGAGTGACCCAAAACTCACTTCTAATTGAATACTCTTAGGAAATCCCCCTTCATGGAAAAAAATATAATTTGTCTTGTTAAAAAGAAGAAAAGGAAGAATAATAATATAGAACAATGGAGGTAATTGACAATTTTTAAAATATCTTATTATCAAAATCCTTGGTTCTTTTTTGGAATATTAAACTATATTTTTAGAGAAATGGTATATTTGTTAAATTGAAGAACTAATATTGAAGCCTTGCTATTAACTGAAGTCTATACTTTACATTATGGTTTACAGTTTGTGCTCTATAGTTCCGTAGGCCTTGACAAAAGTTTAATGTCATGTGTCCATCATTGCAGTACCATACAGAAGAATCTCCCCACCCAAATACACCCCCTGTTCCACCCATTCATCCCTACCCTCCCTACTGAACCCCTGGCAACCACTACCTTTATATCAATGTTACAGATTCTTCTGTTAACACAAGATAATTACTATCATCCCAAATCCTTCAATATTGAGAAATGAACAATCATGGGGTGGGGTGGGGGGAGTAGGTAACCATGTACCAAAGTAAATTTATTGCTATTGTAGTTATTATCTATTCCAAGGGTTCTTTTTTATTTTTTAAAGATTTATTTTTTATTTATTTATTATATATCACCCCCTTTGTACTTGTTCTTGCTGTGTTCATTTTTGCATTCTTCTGTGTCTGCTTGCCTCCCCCCGCTGTGGTGACCCGCCGAGTCAGCTCACTGCATGGCAGCTTGCCCTGCTTGTGGCTGCTTGCCCTGCTCTCGGAGCCTTGCCCTGCCTTCGGTGGCTTGCCCTGCCCACAGCGGCTTGCCTTCTTTAGGTGGTCTGCCTGCTAGAGGAGGCCCCGGGAACCAAACCTGGGGCCTCCCATGTGGTAAACCAGAGCCCTACCAATTGAGCTACAGCCCGTTCCCTATTTCAAGGATTCTTAACAAGGGGTCTGTGGGCTTGCACTGAAATTCAACAAAACATTATTCTTATGGGGAAGTGTTGGTGCGAATGTGATATATTTAATAAATAATACACAGTATAGTGTGGACTTAGTAAGGGGTCCATGGTTTTCACCTAACTGGCAAAGGGGTCCATGGAACAAAAAAGGTTAAGAACCCCTCATGTGGTTCTTGATTTTTTCTTATCATTCGTTCATTTATGGTTCACTTTCGTTAAATTAATTGCATATTAATATATTTAATAATGAACACTCACCATGAAAAAGAAAAACTACAATCTGAGCAAGAAACTATATCTAACATTTGATAATTCGGTACCCTGTACCCTTATCCCATCCCATTTTATCATTGCTGTGTTGTTTCTAATACGAAAAACTTGAAATAAACCTAAATCTTAAAAGGGAATAATAAGTTAAGAAAATTAATTTATGATACTTCTATTAAATGGAATACAGTAAGACCTTGTTTTACGCAAACTCAGCACATGCAAATACATGAGGTATTTGTGATTGGCAACTGGGGAAAAAAAAGGCAGAAAGAGAGAGAATTAAAATTTTTAAAAATTATTTCTCTGATTAATTTTGCTTATATTGTGTTACTAGAGTGTTTATATTATTTATTTGAAATGTTTTGGTATGTTCATATAAGAAATTCTTATTATGGAGTTTTTCATTATGCAAGGCTTTCAACTTAAGTTAAGGGTCTTGGAATATACTGATTGTGTAAAATGAGGCCCCACTGTATTATATAGTTATTAAGAATTATTTTAATAACTGATTTATTTTAATGGTTAAATTATATATAAGATATATTAATATATATATATAATAGATGCATTAGAGTTAAAGTAATTTCATTGCACTCCAATGTAGATT
This sequence comes from Chaetophractus vellerosus, assembly GCA_004027955.1. Taxonomy (NCBI): domain Eukaryota; kingdom Metazoa; phylum Chordata; class Mammalia; order Cingulata; family Chlamyphoridae; genus Chaetophractus; species Chaetophractus vellerosus. Next base: position 991 of record PVKH010048160.1, on the reverse strand, counting down.
TTGATCCTAATTCTGCATTTTATATTTTTTTATTCTTAAGAAAGTCATTTGTGCATATATCTCAAACTCTTTAAAATGGCTAGCACTAGGTAAGTTTTATTTGTTTTTATACTATATTCTTTAAGTTTTTATGTATTACCTGAATTTTTCACAATAATTTGTAACTTTATAATCAGAATCTTGACCCAATTTTCCTTTTTATAACAGACATACACGTAAAAATAACCTTTGCCATTTCCATTGCTTAAGGAATCTCTTCACATATTTGAATCTATTTACTTTCTAGAATTTGTTTGGTCTATAAAAAATTTTTTAACACGAAAAGAATTTTCACCTTTGCTCATTTTATCTTTTTCTTTCTATATAATTCAGTTTTGAATTTTGTTACTTTTAGCTCCTATTTTGAATTATCTTTTATAGATTATGGATTTACAAATTTGTGGAGAAAGCTGTTCTTGTGTGTAATAGAACAAAAGTTTTTACTGTAAGTAGATTAGAAGAGAACCTTAAATGTCGGAATTAGATATCCTCTGTCTATAATAGAACTGTACAGAAGGTTTAAAGCCACATACAGTTATGTTACCCTTCATTGCATTACAGCAGAAATTTCCTTCAAACCTGTGTACCAGTTCAAATTTAGAATCAGGGAATCTCACCTACTTTATGCCAAGTACATAAGTGGGTGTTGATTCCCAAAACACCATTTTAGTGTAGTTATTGTGGTTGCCAGTTCTAACATATTAAGTTTTATGCTCAGAGAGCTTCAACAATTAATCTACACTCACATACCTTGTGTGATGGCTAGGCTAATGTGCCAACTCGGCCAGGTAATTGTGCCCAGCTGTTGGGTCCAGCAAGCCTGGGGCTAATTGCATCTGCATCAATCAGCAAGATTGGATGAAGAATGGATGACGCTGTTATCCATTCAGTTGACTGCTTATAAAAGGGAACTGATTTCAACATTCGGAGAGAATTTCCCAGCTCGTCGTTT
>PVKH010048159.1:0-10197 GCA_004027955.1 Chaetophractus vellerosus | reverse complement strand
GGGCAGGGCAAAAAGCTGCCACGGACAGGCAAAAGCCGCCACGGGCAGGGCAGGTTGCCTGCAAGTCGAGCGCAGCCAGCCACCCGCGAACTGAAAAGCCGGCCGTGATGGAAGCAGAAGCCGCCCACAAGCGGGGAAAGCCGCGCCTGCGCAGTGACCAAGTCTCGGCGTGTCGCCGCAACGGGGGGGAAGGGGAGATATGTAATAAAATAAATAAATCTTTAAAAAAAAAAAAAATGATGGTAGAAAATTTTCCAACCCTATTGAAGGACATAGATATTCATGTCCAAGAAGCACAACATACTCCCATATGAATAAATCCAAATAGACCAGCTCCAAGAAACATACTAATCAGAATGTCAAATGCCGGAGACAAAGAGCAGCAAGAGAAAAGTGATGCATATAACATATAAGGGATACCCAATAAGATTAAGTACTGATTTCTCATCAGAAACCATGGAGACAAGAAAGCAGTGGTATGATATATTTAAGATACTGCAAGAGAAAAACTTCCCGACAAGAATCTTATATCTGGGAAGATTGTCTTTCAAAACAATGAGGGTGAGTTTAGAATATTCACTGATAAATAGAAACTGAGAGAGTTTATAGCAAAAAGTCTGGTTTTGCAGGAAATATTAAAGGGAGTGCTACAGCCTGAAAATAAAAGACAGGAGAGAGAGGTTTGGAAGAGTCTAGAAATGAAGATTGTATCAGTAATAGCAACTAAAAGTGTCAAAAGAGTGGTGAAAATAAAATATAACAGATAAAACCCAAGTCAAAATGGGTGAAATAAGAACTGCCTTTGTAGTAATAACATTGAGTGTTAATGTATTAAAATCCCCAATCAAAAGACAATCTGGCAAAATGGATAAGAAAATATAAGCCATCTATATATTGAATGAAATAGACATTAAGAGCAAAATTGTTATTACAGATGAGGAAGGACATTGTATGTTAATAAAAGGAGCAATTCACCAAGAAGAAATAACAATCATAAATGTATATGCACCTAACCAGGATGCCCCAAGATAATGAGGCAATCACTGGCAAAACTGAAGGGAGAAATAGCTATCTCTACAATAATAGTTGGAGACTTCAATGCACCACTCTCAGCACTGGATAAACCATCTGGGCAGAGGATCAATAAAGAAACAGAGAGCTTGAATAATATGATAAATGGACTAAAACTAATAGATGTATACAGAACATGGTACCCCAAAACAGCAGGATATACATTCTTTTCAAGTGCTCATGATGTTTCTTCAGGATAGACCATATGTTGGGTCACAAAGCAGATCTCAATAAATTCAACATGATCAAAATTATACAAAGCACTTTCTCCGATCATAAAGGAATAAAGTTGGAAATCAATAAGAGGTGGAAAAAGGGAAAATTCACAAATATATGGAGATTAAACAACACAATCTTATCAGTGGGTCAAAGAATAAATTTTGAGAGAAATCAATACATATCTCGAGAAAAATGAAAACAAGAACACAACATATCAGAACCTACGGGATGCAGCAAAGGCAGTGCTGAAAGGAAAATTTATAGCCCTTAACGCTTACATTAAAAAGAAGAGGGAGCCAATGTGGCTCAAGCAGTTGAGCACCCGCCTCCCACATGGGAGGTCCTGGGTTCAGTTCCTGGTGCTTTCTGAAAAAACAAAAACAAACAGCAAGCAAAACAAACAAAAAGACCTACTCAGGGAAACTGATGTGGCTCAGTGGTTGAGCGCCGGCTTCCCACATATGAGGTCCTGGTTTCAATCCCTGGCCCCTGTTACCTAAAAAAAAAAAAAAAAAAAAAAAAAAAAATGGAAGAAGAAGAATGATAAAATCAATGGCTTAAGTACACAGCTGGAGGAACTAGGAAAAGAACAGCAAACTAATCCCAAAGCAAGTAGGAGGAGTGAGATAACAAAGATCAGGCAGAAATAAATGAAATTGAGGACAAAAAACAACAGAGAGAATTAAAAAAAACAAAAGTTGGTTCTTCAAGATTAACAAAATCAACAAACCCTTAGCTAGACTGAAAAGAAAAAAAGAGAGAAGATGCAAATAAGTGAAATAAAATGAAAATGGGGACAATACTATTGACCCCACAGAAATGAAAGAGATCATAAGCGGATACTACAAACAACTGTATGCCAAAAAACTAGACAATGTAAATCAAATGGAAACATTCCTAGGATTGTACAAACGACCTACACTGACCCTGGAAGAAATAGAAGACCTCAACAAACCAATCACAAGTAAACAGATTAAAACAGCTCCCCAAAATGAAAATCCCAGGACCAGATGATTTCATAGGTGAGTTCTACCAAGCATTCAAAGAAGATTTAATACCAATCTTGCTCAAGCTCTTCCAAAAAATTGAACAAGAAGGAATGCTACCAAACTCATTCTATGAAGCCAATATCACCCTAATACCAAAGCCTAATACAGATATTGCAAAAAAGGAAAATTGCAGGCCCATTTCTCTAATGAATACGGATGCAAAAATCCTCAACAAAATACTTGCTAATTGAATCCAACAACACATTAAAAGAATTATTCATCATGATCAAATGGGTTTTATACCAAGCATGCATTGCTAAAAGAAATTGCAAAAGACCTAAATAATTGAAAGAACATTCCATGCTCATGGATTGGAAGACTAAATATCATTAAGATGTCAATTTTACCCAAATTAATATACAGATTCAATGCAATCCCAATAAAAATTCCACCAGCATTTTTTAAACAAATGGAAAACACAATTATCAAATTTATTTGGAAGGGTAAGGTCCCAGAATAGCCAGAAACACTTTTAAAAAGGAAAGGTGAAGTTTGAAGACTCTCACTTCCAGATTTAAATCATATTACCTATCTACACTGGTAAAAACAGCCCGGTACTGGCAAAAAAGATAGACACATAGACCAATAGAACCAAACTGATCATTCAAAAACTGACCCTCACATCTATGGTCAAGTGATTTTTGACATGCCTGTCAAACCCACCCAGCTGGGGCAGAACAGTCTATTCAACAAATGGTGCTGGGAGAACTGGATATCCATAGGCAAAAGAAAGAAAGAGGACCCCTATCTTACACCTTATACAAAAATTAACTCAAAATAGATCAAATACCTAAATATAAAGGCAAGAACCATAAAGATCCCAGAAGAAAATGTGGGAAAACATCTTCAAGATCTGGTAGTAGGTGATGCATTCTTAAACCTTACACCAAAAGCACAAGCAGTGAAAGAAAACATGAATAAATGGGACCTCCTCGAATGTAAACACTTTTGTGATTCAAAGGACTTTATCAAGAAGGTGAAAAGGCAGCCCACTCAATGGGAGAAACTACTTGGAAACCACATATCCAATAAGGGTTACAATTCCCTTCTATATAAAGAGATCATACAACTCAACAATAAAAGAGCAAGCAACCCAATTTTAAAAATGGACAAAAGATTGAAATAGACATTTCTCCAAATAAGAAATACAAATGGCCAAAAAGCACATGAAAAACTATTCCATTTCACTAGCTATTAGGGAAATGCAAATCAAAATGACAATGGGATATCATCTCACACTGCATAGAATGGCTATTATTAAAAAAAAAAAACAGAAAACAGTAAGAACTGGAGAGGATGTGGAAAAATTGGAACACTCCTTCACTGTTGGTGGAATTGTAAAATGGTGCAGCCCCTGTGGAAGACAGTTTAGCCATTCCTCAGGAAGCTAAATATAGAATTGCCATAGGATCCAGCAATTCCTCTACTAGGAATATATCCAGAAGAACTAAAAACTGTGACACAAACAGACTTCTATGCACTGATGTTCATGGCAGTGTTATTCACAATTGCCCAAATATGGAAACAATCCAATTGTCCATCAACCAATGAATAGACAAACAAAATGTGGTATATACATACAATGGAATACTATGCTGCAGTAAGAAGAAATGAAATTGGGACACATATGACAACATGAATGAATCTTGAAGACATTATGCTAAGTGAAGTAAGCCAGACACAAAAGGACAAATATTGCATGGTCTCATTAATATGAACTAAATACAAAGAATAAACACGTGGAATTAAATCTTAGAGCATAGGTTATTAGGAGACAAGAGAAGAGTTGAGAAGAACTACTGCTGCGTAATGTATGTAGAAGTTTTAATTACCTTATTGTAAAAGTGTGGAAATGAATAGAGTTGATGGTCACACATTATAGTGAGTAGCAGCTGGTTTATAAATGGGATTGTGGTTGAAAAGGGTAGTCTAAGGATGTAAATGTAAATTGAAAGAAAGCTAGAGAATTATCTAGAGACTGAATAACACAGTGAACCCAGAGGTGGATGAGAATTGAGGTTGATGATACAGATGCAAGAGTGTCCTTCTGTGAGCTAGAGTGGATGTACATCACTATTGCAGGGTTTTGGGAATTTGGAGAAGCATGGGAAAAATACAATTGGTGTGACCTATGGACTGTGGTTAACAGCAATACTGTAATATTCTTGATCAAGGCCAAAGATGTACTGTGTTGATAATGGGGGAGGAGGGGGTATGGAAAAAGTGTGCCAAATGTATGCTATGGACCATGGTTGGTGGTAATAGTCTGATGATATTATCTCATAATCTGTAACAAATGTTCCACCACAGTGTGGTGTGTTGGTGAAGGGGTGTTGTATGGGAATTCTATACATGTACATGATTGTTTTATAAGTTCACAACCTCTGTAATAAAAATATATTTTTTAAAAAGAGGGTGGGTTGGGGAAAAAAATACACTAAATCTAAGATATGGACTATAGTTAGTAGTAATATTTTGCTGATGCTCTTGCATAGTTTGTAACAAATGTTTCACAATAATGCAAGGTGTTGGTGGAGGGATGATGTATGGGATCCTGTATGATGTTATGCATGTTTATGTTGTAAGTTCACAACTTTTGCTAACACTAATAGTTTTTGTATGTTCATGTATGAATGCTATATTTCAATAAAAATATATTAAAAAATAGATATATATTTTTAGGATGTACCAGGGATTGAACCTAGGACTTTGCACATGTGAAGCCGGCACTCAACCACTGCTACATTCATTTCCAAGAATGGGTCTTAATCCTATTACTGAAGGCATTTTAGGGAAGGCCACAGAGAGAGAAAGCCATAGGGAACAATCAGAAGCTTAAAGTCAGTGGAACCTGGAAGAGAAGGGAGAAGCCAGGAGAGACTGCCATGTAACAGAACAGCCAAGGACCAAAGATCACCAACAGCTAATCCCAGAATGCCAGAGTCTTCTGGGAAAAAGCATAGCCTTGATCATGCCTTGATTTTAGACTTCTAGTATCAAAACCGTGAACCAATAAATTCCCATTGCTGAAGCCAACCCATTGCATGGTATTTGCTTTGGCAGCCGGGAAACTAAAACAGTGTCCCTGCAAAATGACACTGTAGAGACTGAAGCTTTTCCTAGCTCCCTGCCTCACCACCATTAGCATAATGGCAGTGGCCCTTGTTGCTGGTTGCCTTATGGTCCTTGGATGGCTGCTATACCTCCAACATCACATTTGCATTCCAGGCAGGAAGGAGACAGAAGAACAAAGGAGCAAAGAGTGAGGATAAAATGGTAACATCTTGCAAAACCATAGTACAATATCACAACCCAGATACTGAAATTGATGCACTCAAGATATGTAAGATTTCCATTACCACAAGGATGCCCTTTTATAGTCACACCTACTTTCCCCCTGCCTGCACCTCCTTCTTAACCCCTGACAACCACCAATTTATTCTTTTCTATACTTTTGTCATTTCAAGAATACTATATAAGTGGAAGCATACGGTATACAATCTTTTGGGTTGACTTTTTTCAGTGTAATTCTCTGATGATTCAATCATGCTATTGCGTGTGTGAATAGTTCGTTTCTTTTCATTTTTGAGTAGAGTTCCATGGTGTGGATGTAACACAGTTTAACCATTCACCCATTGGAGGACATCTAGATTGTTTTCTGTTTTTGGCTATTACAAATAAAGCTGCTATAACAGTGGAATTTACAATCACCGTAAGGAAACTTTGGGGGATGATAAAAATGTTCATAATTATGATTGCCATGAATGTTTCACACATATATACATGTGTTACAATTTATCAAATTGTAAACTTTAAATATGTACAGTTTATTTTTGTCAGTTATATTTCAATAAAGCTGCTAACAATTGTAGTCTTTACTATATAGAGAAAAAAGAAGTACTGTACATTATGCTGTGAGAGTGTGTATTTGTATGAGTGTGTGTGTGTGTACATGGAGTATGTATATATATATATATATATGTCATCTATTCCATCAAATATACATTGCAGTTATTCCAAAATAAAATAAAATAAAATAAAATAAAATAAAAAAGCGGCTATAAACATTTGTGTACAGGCTTTTATTTATTTATTTATTTTTAAATTTTTATTTTATTTATTTATTACATATCTCCCCCCACCCCCCCCACTTGCTCTTGCTGTGTGTCCATTCTTGTGTTCCTCTCTGTCTGCTTTGTCTCTCCCTGTTGCGGCGGCACGCCGAAACTGGTCACTGCGCAGGCGGCTTTGCCCCGCTTGTAGGTGGCTTCTGCTTCCATTCACGGTCAGCTCTGCTTCAGTTCGCGGGTGGCTGGCTGCGCTCCGTTCACAGGTGACCTGCCCTGCCCGTGGCGGCTTTGCCCTGTCTGTGGCAGCTTTTTGCCCTGCCCATGGCGGCTCCGCCTGCCCACGGCGGCTTGCCCTTCTCAAGGCAGTCTGCCCTCTAGGAGAGGTCCCCGGGAACTGAACCCGGGGCCTCCCATGTGGTATATTGGCGCCCTATCCACTGGGCTATACGGCTGGCCCCTACAGGCTTTTATGTGAACATAGGTTTCATTTCATTAGGATAAATGCCCAGGGGTTCAATTGCTGGGCCATATGATAGTCACATGTTTAGTTTTCAAAGAAACTGCCAAACTGTTTTCCAGAGTGGCTGAATAATTTTCCATTCCCCCTACAAAGCAGTGTATGAGTGATTCAATTCCTCTCCAACTTCACCAGCATTTCATATTACTATTAAATTAGTATTTTTAACTTTAGTCATTCTGGTAGATGTGTAGTGAGATCTCATTGTAATTTTAATTTGTATACCTTAAAGACTAATAATGTTGAACATCTTTATATGTGCTTATTTGCTATCTGTATATCCTCTTCAGTGAAATGTCTCTTCATGTCTTTTGCCCATTTTCTGACTGGATTGTTTGATTTTTCACTGAGTTTTGAGAATTTTTTATATAGGCTAGATACTAGTCCTTTGCTGTATATGTGATTGGCATATATTTTCTCCCAGTCTGTAGTTTGTCTTCTTATTTTCTTAAGAGGGTCTTTTGCACAGCAAAAGTTTTTAGTTTTGATGAAGTCCAATTTACCACACAATCTTGATTACTGTACCTACATCATAGGTCTCAAGACTTATTGTAGTAAATCAGGTAGACTTTTTGTTCCCAACTTACTTTTCTTTTTCAAAATTGTTTCAGCTATTGTGGTTCCTTTGCATTTCTATATACATTTTATAATAATCTTGTCTATATCTACAAAAAATTTGCTGAAATTTTGATAGGAATTGTATTAAACCTATATATCAATTTGGGATTGATGTCTTTACTATATTGTACTAATTTATATCTTTATTATATCTTCCAATCCATGTACACAGTATTTCTTGACATTTATTTACATCTTCTTTGATTTCTATCATCAGCATTTTATAATTTTCAGCATTCAAGTCTTGTATATGTTTTATTATAATTGCCTACATACTTCATTTTTGAGCAATTGTAAATGATATTGCATTTTAAATTTCAATGCCTGTGTGTTTATTGTAAGTATATAGAAATGCAATTGATTTTTTTGTATGTTCATTTTGTATCCTGTGACCTTGCTGAATTCATTTATTAATTCTAGGAGTGTTTTTTCTTAGATTCATTTGAATTTACTATGTAGATAATGATGTCATCCTCAGTAACAATTTTCTTACTTTCTGAGCTGTATGTATTTTATTTCCTGTTCTTGCCTTATTGCACTGGCTAGAGCTCCTAGCACTATATTGAATAAGAGTGGTGAGAGTGAACATCCTTGCCTTGTCTTCCAATTTTAGGGGGAAGTCATTCAATCTTTTACTGTTACTTAAAATGTTAGCCATAGATTTATTGTTGTTGTTGTTGTTGTTGTTGTTGTTGTAGATGCTTCTCATCAAGTTGAAGAAGTTCCCCTCTATTTTACATTTCTGAGAGATTTTTTTTTCATGAATAGGTGTTGAATGTTGTTAAATGTTTCTTCTGCATTACTTGATATGACGATGTGAATTTTCTTATAGTTGTTTAATATGGTAGATTTCATTAACTTTCAAATACTGAATGAGACTTGCATGCTTGGGGTAAACCCAACTTAACTCTTGTGCACCATTCTTTTAGATATTGCTGAATTCTATTTGTCAATATTTTGCTAAGGATTTTTGCATCTATATACATGAGAGATATTGGTCTGCAGTTTCCTTTTTTTTTGGTATTGTCTGGTTTGGGTATCAAGGCAATAGTAGCTTCATGATATGAATTGAGAAATGTTCTCTCCCCTTCTATTTACTGTAAAAGATTGCATAGGTTTTATGTTAATTTTTCTTTAAATATTTGGAGGAATTCTCCAGTGAGACCATCTAGGCCTGGAGATGGAGGGGAGAGTTTAAATTAGTAATTTAATTTCCTTAATAGTACAGGATATTTCAAATCTATATCAATGCTATCATCAGAGTAAATTCACCAATATATTCAGATGGCTAGAATCAGCAAAAAATTACAAGCCATACTAGGAAACAGGAAGAGATGGCCCTAACAAAAGAAAAAAACAAATATCCTGATGAGATAGAGGATTTAAGACAACTAATCAGTGATAATCACACAAATCTCCTAAGCTGGCTCAAAGAATTGAAGGAAAATATGACTAAAGATATAAAGGATATTAAGAAGACACTGGGTGACATAAAGAACAATTTGAAAGCCTTCAAAGAAAACCAGCAGAGCTTATGGGATTGAAAGACACAATGGATAAGATTAAAAATACATTAGAAACACATAAGAACAGATTTTAATTGCTCTAAGACAGAATTAATGATATCAAGAACAGAACATCTGAACTGGAAAGGACAAGAGAACAGAAAGAGAAAAGAATGGAAAAAAGTGGAACATGGTCTAAGGGCATTGATTGACAAGGTGAAACGCATAAACATACACTTTATCAGTGTCCCAGAAGGAGAACAGAGCAGAAAAGGGGCAGAAAGAATATTTGAGGAAATAACAACCAAAAATGTCCCAATCCTTATGAAGGGCATAAATAACAATATCCAGGAAGGATAATGCATCCCAAACATAATAAATCCAGATACACCTACTCTAAGACACCTAATATTCAGAATGAAAAATATCAGAGATAAAGAGAGGATTCTGAAAGCAGCAAGAGAAAAGGAATGCGTCATATACAAGGGAACCTCAATAAGATTAAGTGCTGACCTCTCATCAGAAACCATGGAGGCAAGAAGAAAGGGGTATGATGTATTTAAGGAACTGACAGAGAAAAACTGCCAGCCAAGAATTCAGTATCCAGCAAAACTGTCTTTCAAAAATGAGGATGAGTTTAAATTGTTCACATACAAACAAATACTGAGAGAGTATGTTATCAAAAGACCAGAATTACATGAGATACTAAAGGGAGTGCTGCAACCTGAAAGGAAAAAACAAGAGTGAGAGACTTGAAGAAGAGTGTAGAAATGAGGATTATTAGGAAGGGTAAATTAAAGGGTAAAAAGACAATACTAAGATATGACACTGGAAAGCCAAAGGATAAAATGGACAGAGTAAGTAATGCCTTTACAGTAATAACATTGAATTTTAATGGATTGAACTCCCCAATCAAAAGACATAGACTGACAGAATGGATAAAAAATATGTGTGTGATGGTTAGGCTAATGTGTCAACTCGGCCAGGTAATTGTGCCCAGCTGTTGGGTCCAGCAAGCCTGGGGCTAATTGAGTTTACTGCATGGATGGCTGATTGCATCTGCATCAATCAGCAAGATTGGATGAAGAATGGATGACGCTGTTATCCATTCAGTTGACTGCTTATAAAAGGGAACTGATTTCAACATT
>PVKH010048158.1:0-10226 GCA_004027955.1 Chaetophractus vellerosus | reverse complement strand
TGGAGCATTCCTCTGTTTGGAGAAGGAATGAGTTAAATTTTAGTAGAATGTATCCTGAGACAGCTAACATCTTTGGAGGCTATATTTTTCATTAATATAAAAGAGTTAATTATACGTCTTTGAAATTCTATTCACGCCCCATCTTCTTTTAGGGTTAAATCATGCATGATCCATTTATATTCAGGCATTAGACCTGACGGTAGCTTGCTCTGTAGGGCTGTCTCAGGCACCTGCCCTAAAGAACCATGGGGCTTTAGGAAGCTGTTCTCATAGCAGAACATTTTGCTGAGGTGACCTACACTGCAAAATCCTTTATATAACTAAAGGCAGAGCATAAATATTTTATAGCATAGAGTTCATGAAAACACATCTTCATTTCTGTAATGTGCTAGCTCAGGACACACCACTGGGGGAACGGGACTTGTCTGAAAAATTCAACAGCTCCAAATTGCCATAGCTCATTTGAATGCCCCAGAGAACCTGCACAACAAATGATTCTAGCTCCCTGCCGCCCATGGGCTAGTTAGTGGGGCCTGACCACACACAAGCAAACTTTCCACCTTGTGAAAAAGCCACCTTATTAGCGCAAATCAAGTTGAACAAGGAATCAGGCCATGTCAGCTGGAAGGGGCCTTAGAGAGATCTTTTTCCTACAGGTGAGGAAAGCGGTTCAGAGAGATGAGGTGAATTGCCCAAAGCAACTCAGTGAGTTGGGGTTAGGTTCAAACTTCTCTCTTCCCTGTTTCTGTCACAACCACAAAATAAAAGCCTGCGGGTAAAATGAGAAGAGCGTGCACATCCACTGATTGACTTACGTTGCCACTTAAAGGATCATGGCACCACTAGGGCTTTTCAGTAAGTAGTGCCATGTGTAAATATCTGCAAATAACTTCAAATTGCTCATTAATAATATACGTTTCCATAAATACCAGGCCTCACTAGAATCCCTCTCTCAGCAGCCACACATTAATATCTCTCACCATTAATTCTTCAACGAGAAAATTGTTTCCTTGTAAATACTCTGTAGTGATGAAATAAAGGCTTCAAATTCAGTTTTTGCACCATTTTTTAAAATCTTCACTGGTCTTCACTCGGTTCAAAATTGCTTCAATCCACCTAGATCTCTTGAGCCAAGATGACACTAGGCTATGTAATTAAATTCTAAAATAAATGGCAAAGCCTCAATACAAAATTGACCTTTTTGATTCAGAAAGTCCTTCAAAAACAGGACAAATAGAAAATTCTTAGTTGCGCATTGCCAGTGGGACCAACAATAGCTTTGTAATCCCTTTGTCAAGCCAAAGTATACAAGGAAAGGAGGATTTGCTTTTTCACTTACTATCTGAGGTTTCCTTTATACCTCCTCACCAAGGACTATAGATTTCAGAAAACCACTAAATAACTCTATTTTTAAATGTTCTTTCAAATATGGTTTAAATTGTTCAGAGTGGAGAGAAACGGGTGACCCCTTTGGAGGCAAGCGTGGGCAGAGGCCCATAGCGAGAAAAGCTGAATACATGGATCATCTCAGCAATACTATTGCTGGCGTCGAAAGGAGTGATCAAGTGATAAACAACATAGCTGCTTGAGAAATCTTAAGTTTGAAAAAATAAGGCAAGCATTCAGCTGGAAAGAATATCAAGCTAGCAATCGCTCATCCAAAGCAGCCTCTCCCAACTTCCCACTAAAAGTCTATATCAGCACTGGGAAATGCCAAAAGCCCCAACAGCAAAAACCCACGTGGAGGTCAGCCTAATTCCAGAATCCAGGAAGAGTTCTCCACTGTGTGTGAAACTAGGCAGGAAACACACCTAAATTTCACTTTGCACCATATGCAGGATCCACCTCTGTGAAACAAGACTTTAGGGATTAGAAGGCGGGGCTGCCTGAAAAAGTACAGGACAGCACTTCATATATTCCCCCCACTCATAAATCAAGGTTCTGTATCACTCAGAGAACCGTGTGGGCACAGCTCCTTCATGGGGCCACAACGTGGCCTTCTCATGATTTTCTATATCCTTGCTTGGGGTAAAATGGTGTCCACATATGGTCAAGTCCTAACCCCTAATACCTGTGAATGGGGACTTGTCTGGAAAAAAGGCCTTTCAGTTAAGATGAGGTCCTACTGGATTAGAGTGGATGCAGAGACACAAGCGTAGACAGAGTGAAGAGAGCATGTCATACAGAGGTAGAGACTGGAGTGATGTAGCCACAAGCCAAGGAACACTAAGGATTGCCAGTGCTGCCAAATACCAGGAAGACGCAAGGAAGGATCCATGGTCCTACTGACAGATTGATTTTGGACTTCTAGCCTCCAGAACTGAGAGAGAATGAATTTCTGTTCTTTTGTGCCTTCCAGTTTGTAGTACTTTGATATGGCAGCCCTAGGAAGCTAATAAAATCCCCTTCTGAAACAGTGACTTTCTACATTCCCTTCAAATAATAAAATAGATGGACCTGTGGTAAGTTGCATCCTGGAAGTGTAGTCTCCACAGGTAAAGTAGTGCTTTGGGGGAGGGAAGGTGAAGAGAAAGCCATATGGAGTATGCTGGGAATTGTTTTCTCCATGCACCCTATTGTTTAAAAGTGTCAATCAGGCCCTGATCTCAAAACTCACTGGAACAGAATTGGCTGCTAGATTCAGGAATTTGCACTCAGAGTTCTTCCCTTCAGCATGCCTCCACTCTGAAGAAATGAGGATCACTAACCCTCTGCCTTATGGACAGAGAAAATGGCAAGTAGATCAACTGTCACTTGGCAAACTCTGATTCTATATGGATCTTGCTTCTTCAAAGAGGAAAGAAAATAATAGCATAGGATCTATGGGAAAATGCAGTCGGACATGCATTACATGATGTTACAAGTCGGGGTAACATCATGAATACTAAGTGATAGAATGTACTTCTGAGAATATTTTACCTCAGGATATAGAAGAAAAGAAAAGCTGGAGTTTAAAAGGTTATAAAACAAGGCCTCTGTTAGAAAGATAGCATGCAAAGAAGCAACAGAATGATCTGAGGAGAAAGATGGGTGAAATAATAAAAGCTTGCAGGATAATACATTGGAAGTGAGAATGCATTCACAAGGACAGTGATAAAGAGCAGAACTAGTCAAATCAAAAGCCAAATCAGTGACCCACAGAATTAAATTGAGATGCTTTCTCAGAATACAGTGGACAAAGAGATGAAAAACAAACTGAGATAAGATAGAAGAAAAAATTGGAAGGGGAAAAGTAAGAAGGAAAGGTGAAAATATGGATAATTAGTATTTTTAAAGAAAACACTAGAGTATGTGAAACTAAAGTAGTAATAAAAGCTAAAGAGAAACTAGCTCAGACTGAAGAAATACAGTTATACTGTATTCAATTTGAAGGGTTCAGCGTGAAACAGAAACAGCCACACAAAAAAACAAATCAGTGAAGAAATATCACCTAGATTAATTTTGGGAATTTTTTAAAAGTGTATGAATAGGTGTGAAATGGTGTCTCATTGTGGTTTTGATTTGCATTTCCCTGATGGCTAACAATGTTGAGCATCTTTTCACATGCTTTTTGGCCATATATCTTTATACACATCTTCTTTGGAGAAATGTCTGTTCAAGTCTTTCGCTCACTTTCTAAGTGGACTGTTTGTCTTTTTGCTGTTAAATTAAAGATTTCTTTATATATTCTGGATATTAAACTTTTATTGGATAAGTGGTTTCCAAATATTTTCTCCCATTGTGTAGGTTGTTGTTTTACTTTCATTATAAAGTCTTTTGAGATACAATTTTTTTTAAAATTTTGTTGAGGTCCCACTTATCTATTTTTTATTTTGTTGTTTGTGCTTTGGGTATAAAGTCTAAGAAACCATTGCCTAACACAAAATCCTGAAGATGCCTCCCTGTGTTTTCTTCCAGGAGTTTGATAGTTCTATTTTTTTTTTTAAGGTTCCAGGGTCGGGGATTGAACCTGGGACTTCGTATGTGGGAAGCCGGCCAGCACTCAACCACTGAGCCACAGTGACTTCCCTGAGTTGGTTTTTTTCATTTATTTTGCTCTTTGTTTTTTCCTGGAGGCACTGGGAACCAAACCTGGGTCCTCCCATGTGGGAGGCGGATGGATGCTCAACTGCTTGTATCATATCTGCTCCCCTGACAGTCCTATCTTTTATATTAAGGTCTTTGGTCCATTTTGAGTTTATTTTTACATATGGTATGAGGTAAGGGTCCTCTTTTTTATTTTTGCAACTGGAGATCCAGTTTTCCCAGCACCATTTGTCAAAGAGACTATTCTTTCCCAATTAAGTAGTCTTTGTCAACTTGCCAAATATCAGTGGGCCATAAATGTGAGGTACCAGTACCATGCTGTTTAGATTATTGTGGCTTTGTAATAAGTATTAAGATCAGGAAGTGTGAGTCCTCCAGCTTCATTCTTTTTCAAGATATCTTTAGTTATTCAGGACCCCTTACCCCACGTATAAATTTGATGATTGGTGTTTCCATTTCTGCAAAGAAGGTTGTTGGTATTTTGATTGGGATTGCATTGAATCTATAAATTGCTTTGCATAGTATTCACATCTTAATGATATTTAGTCTTCCAATCCATGAACACAGAATGCCCTTCCAGTTATTTAGGTCTTCTTTAATTTCTTTTAACGCTGTTTTATTTTTTCTGTGTATAAGTCCTTTACATCCTTGGTTATTCCTAGATCTCTTATTCTTTTAGTTGCTATTATGAATGGAAGCTTATTCTTGATTTGTTCTTTCAATTGTTCACCGCTTGAGTATAGAAATAATACTGATTTGGGGTGTTGATCTGGTATCCTGCCCCTTTGCTGAATTTATTTATTAGCTGTTATTTTAAAAAATGGAAAATAACAGTTGTTGGAGAGGATGCAGAGAAATAGGAATATTCCATCATTGTTGGTAGCAATGTAAAATGGTGCAGCCTCTGTGGAAGACAGTTTGGCAGCCTCAGAAAGCTAAGTATCTAACTATCGTATGACCTGGCAGTCCCACTACTAAGTATGTACCCAAAAGAATTGAAAGCAGGGATTCAAACAGGTATTTGTACATCAATGTTCATAGCGGCATCATTCACAATTGCCGAAAGATTGGAAGCAAACAACCGATGAACGGATAAACAAAAATGTGGCATATACGTACATTATTATTCAGCTGTATAAAGGAATGACGTCCTGATATATGCGACAACATGGATGAAACTTGGAGACATTACATTGAGAGAAATAAGCCAGGCACAAAAGGACAAATATTGTGTGATCTCACTGATTTGAAACAATTAGAATAAGCAAACTCATAGAATCAGAATATAGAATATGAGTTGTCAGGAGATGGGATAGGGATAGGGAATAGGAAGTTAAGGCTTAAAATATACAGGGCTCCTATTTGGAATGATGGAAATGTTTTGGCAATGGATGGTGGTGATGGTAGCACAACCCTTGTGAATGCTATTAACAGCATTGAAATATATATCTGCATATAATTTAAAGGGGAAATGTTAGATTGTATATATGGAGCCGAATAATTTTTTTTAAATATCCATGGGATTATACTACATAGAGAACCCTAAGTTAAATCATGGACTTTAATTAACAGCATAATTATAAATATGTGCTAGCATCGATTGTAACAAACCTTCCACACCAATGCAAGATATTGTTGGTGGAGAGGTATATGGGAATCCTGTATTTTATGTATAATTGTTCTGTAAACCCAAAACTTCTCTAATAAAGAGATAAAGTATATGAATAAAGAAAACCTGCTTCAAACATTCAAATAGAAAACAACATATTACCTATAAAAATAAATAATTGGGTCAGCCACAGACTTCTCTTCTATAACTCTAATTTCTAGAAAATAATTAAGGTCTACATAGTTCTAAGGAGAAAAGCCTATTTGTTGTTTATGTGCAAATGCAACATAAAATTATTCTCAGAGGCTAAAATTTGCCCATCTATCTTTCCTTAAAAAAAAGTCACTTGACATAAATCAACCAATAAGGTTAAACAAAATTAAGTCTTTAAGAACAAAGAAGTCAGGATATAACAGAACTAATGATACACACTAAAACAAGTGAATCCTAGAGATAAATCTAAATAATTGTTGTAAATCTGACTATAAAATCAAACAAAAATGTCAACCTTTATTCTTGAATGCAAAATTACATAGTATAAAAAATACATTAAATTAAAATCATTGGGATTTAAACAAAGTTGGGAAAGATAAGGAAAAGAATGTAAAATTGTGCTAAACATCTGATCTTACTTACAAGTAGTTCAAAGTTGCTGGTTGGGATGGATTTTCACAATTTGAGAAATAGGGTTGTATTAGTCAGCCAAAGGGGTGCTGATGCAAAATACCAGAAATCTGTTGATATTTATAATGGGCATTTATTTGGGGTGGAAGTCCACAGTTACCAGGCCATAAGGTATAAGTTTCTTCCTTCACCAAAGTCTGTTGCCACATGTTAGAGCAAGACAGCTGCCGACATTTGCCAGGGTTCAGGCTTCTTGGGTTCCTCTCTTCCCGGGGCTTGCTTCTCTCTGGGCTAAGGCTTGCTTTGTGCCACAAGGCCAGCTGTAGACTATCAAGCAAATGGCTTGCTTCTCTTCCCAGGGCTCCAGCTCAAGACTCCGCATCACAACTCCAACTCAAAACTGCTCTCTCTGTCCTTTGCCATGCCTTTTATATTTGATTCCCCCAACCACCAAGGGGTAGGGCTCAATGCCCTACTGATGTGGCCCAGTTAACACCCTAATCATAACTTAATCATGCCCAGATTAACAGACCAGTTTACAAGCTTAATCCAATATCTATTTTTGGAATTCATAATCACATCAAACTGCCAAACTGCTACATGGGTTAAAGATCGTTTTTAGAGAACTTTAAATTACTCACTAATATAATGCAAGAGATTATATATTCTGGGAAAAGATAGAACAATGAAAGCTTAACATTCAGCACAAACTGTAAGCAATCCCAATGTCCATCCATAGGATATTAATTAAATGGGCTATTAATATAGAACCATATAAGGGAATAAAGCATAGCCATTAAAAGCATGTCTAAGAACATTTTGTCTCAGGAAATATATACAATACAGGCAGCAGGAGGGAAATTTTCAAAAAAGTTTGCACACTGTGATCCCAATTTTGAAAATACAATATTTTATACATTATGCATTTTAGAGTATAGAATAAACACTAATGGTGCAGGAGGAGAGAGGGAGACCTCAAGGATATACACCAACAGGGAAACAGTGATTGTCTTTGGGTTGAAAGTACTGGATAATTTTTATTTCCTTCCATTTCCTTTTCAGTACATAAGGAGATTTTGTGCAAAAGGCACTTAAAACAAATAAGAACACTATAAATAAAAGCCAATCTCATGCTGTATATCGGGGATCAGCGATTTTTTTCTGTGAAAAGCCAGATAAATACTTTAGGCTTTGCAAAAGCCATACAGTCCCTGTCACAACCACTCAACTCTGCCACTGTACTGCAAAAGCAACCATAGACAATGCATTAAAAAAATGAATACGGCTGTGTCCCAATTAAACTTTATTTACAAAAATAGGCAGAGGGCTAGATTTGGGGCCACAGTCTGCCAATCCCTGCTATATTCCTATCTCTGACGTTGAAGATTTAGAAACTATTCCACTATTGCTTTTCTGTTTTCTGTAATTGCTGGAGACAGCTGGTATGTGTCTAGATCAGTACCGTCCAATGGAACTTTCTGTAATGACGGCATGTTCTACACCTGTGCCATCTAATACAGTAGGCACCAGCCACTTGTGGTGTTGAGAGCTTGAAATGTGGCCATGCAACTGAGGAGTCAATCTATTTTTATCTTTTTTATTTTAACTAATTTAAACTTAAACGGCCACATGCGTACTGTATTAGACAAAGCAAGTCTAGATCATGGACTATTGTCTACACTCGCCATCATCCACTCCTAGGCACAGTACAACTACCTATATTAACACTCAAATTTCCAGCCAGACAATATAATCTGAAACGCGTTACTTCTCAGTTCTTATCAGAGCTCCCTGCAAAAAATGAGCATCATGAAGGATTGACTGAAGGCCATTTATTTACCTAGGTACTTACTCATCTATCCAACAGTATTCACTCAGTTCCTGCTATGTGCAGGCATTCTGCTGGGCTCTGGGAAAACACTGAAGAGCAAAAAGACAACACCCCTACCCTCAGGTTTTATTACAAAAATGATTTAAATATGCTAAAATATGCATATGATAAAATTGAAGAAAAATAAGTGAGATATCCAAATATATAATGCTCATAAAGGAAACAACCTAAATATGACAATAAGAAGAAGTTGAAAGTAAAAGGATGGAAAAGGACCCAATTAAAATAGGGAATGGTGGGGGGTGGAACTTAAGAGGGATGCCCAGCAAGAGCTAGTCAAATTCAGATGTAAAATGTTTAACACTCAGTAATAGGTCAGGCAAAACCTACCTGCAGGCAAGAGCCAGTCCACCAGTGACTACACGGCAGCCACCTAACTCCCACCTTATCTGGAATCCAGAGGAGAATCTTCTCTCTATCCTGAAGTGATGACCTGTTGTAACAGGCATTTTAACAGATATACCTGATTTAGCAGATACATATTTTTATCTTACAGAAACCGTGAATCTTTTCTTAAGTATAATGTACATTATACTTAAAATTAAGTATAAAATGAATGCAAACATTTAAAGAGTATATATACCCATGCAACCACCACTCCAATCGAGACTAAGAACAGGACTCGGCAAACTATGGCTTACAGACCAAACTGTTTTTGTCAGACCTGAATGCTAAGAATGGCTTTTGTATCTTTTGCATGGTTAAAAACAGTACATCAAAAGAAGAATAATATTTCATGACACGTGACATGTACATGGAATTCAAATTTCAATGTCCACAAACAACATTTTATTGGAACACAGCCATATTCATTCATTTACATATTGCCCATGGCTGCTTTTGTGCTCCAGGGCAGAGGTGAGTAGTTGCAAAAGAGATCATTTGACTCACAAAGCCTAAAATATTTTCTATCTGCTCCTCTACAGAAAAAGCCAACCATTGATTTAGAACATTACCATCACACCAGAGAATTCTTTAGGCTTCTTTGCAGTAAATTCCCTACCTCCACCTAGGCAACTGCTGATCTGATTTCTATCATTATAGACTGTTTTTTTAAGTTCTAGAACATCACATAAATGAAATCGTATAGCACATGTCCTTTTGTATCTGAAGTCTTTCTTTCAATATGAAGTCTGTGAAATGCATCCATGTGGTTGCATGTTTCAGCAATTCATTCATTTTTATTGCTGAGTAGTATTCCATTGTATGACTACACCACAATCTGTTCATCCATTGTACTGCTAACAGACCACTGTTCCCCATTTTCAGCTATTATGAATAAAGCTCCTATTGCCATTCATTCACAAGTCTTTTGTGTACATGTTCCTCTTAGATAAATATTTAGTAGTGGAATTGCTGGGTCACGGGTAGGTATGTCTAACTTCATAAGCAACAGCCAAAGTTTTTACAATCTTACTAGCAACGCGTGAGCGTTCCAGTTGCTCCACATCCTCATGAGCACTTGGTATTGTCAGTCTTAAATTTAAACCAATCTAACAGGTATGAGGTGATATCTCATTGTAGTTTTAATTTGCATTGCTCTAATGACTAGTGATGTTGAGCATCTTGTCACATGCTTGTTGGCTCAAATGCATATTTTGTGAAATGTCTGAAACTGTGCCACTAATAACTACTTCTGTTTCCTACTTGCTTTGACTACTTGGAAGCTTCAAGCTAAATTATCTAAATATAACAACTGTATGGGACAAACTTTGGCTTCATCAACTCTTCTTGCCCTTATTTCCCCTTCTCTTCCACTTTTTCTGTCTACTTAATTTTTATCCTGCATTTTTCTATTTCTTTAGCATGATACCAATCCTGTTTTGAAATGAAGCAGGTGTGAACCAAGGGGCATTAAGAAAAGATGAAACTGGTTGGCTTGCCTGTTAAGTGCCAGAAACTGTGCTAGCCAATGGAAATACAGGAGGAAAATCTCTGTCTTCCAGGAACTTGCAAAGAAGCAGGTAATTACTGTAGAAACAGTTACCCTGAAGGCCAGCAGGGAACAAGGGAGATGGAGAGGCAGGGAATTTGCTAGAGAATATGCCTTTTGATCTGAGTGTTGATTGAAGAAGA
>PVKH010048157.1:0-10231 GCA_004027955.1 Chaetophractus vellerosus | reverse complement strand
ACTCCACAAGGCAAAAAAAAAAAAAAACTAGATAAAGAACTGTCACAGCATCATGAAAATAGCATCTGCCAATTTTTAGAACATCTTTCAGTTATTGTTACAGAGATAAATCTAATTGGAAGGAACAATTTACTGACCTAATTTTTTAAACATTGTCAAAGCCCAAACTTCCCCCACAATGAAATGTAAGGAACACCCATTATCACCAACAACCAGCCTCAAAGTTGCACATTACCTTTTCTCAAACATAGTAAGGTCAGGGGCCATTAAGAATAATCAAAAGGATGGAGTCAAATGTGCAAATCGATTAAGGAGAATTTTTAAGTTAAAAGGTAATTAATAAAAAAAGCAAAAAACAAAAAGAAGGGAGTCAAAGCAGGGACTAGTTAAAACAAGAAATAAAATGTTAAAAGGAATAACTAGGACCAGAAAACCGCCTTAAAGGTCCTTGTGATGGGGGAGGAGAGGCCGGCCATTTAAGCACGAGCCCATCCAGGAAGAGAGAAAAGAGTTGGTCAGATCTTCACAAGCCTAAAATCCAAGAGCGCAGAGGCAAATGGTAGAGAGTTTAAGGTCTAAATGCATAAGGTGAAAAATATATTCTTCATAGCAAATAGATTATTTGGTGAGTATTTTTGTTCCTTCATAAAAAATAGCTTGGTTTAATTTGGGAAAGGTAAAAAGAACTAGACCCTGCGGCCATGGTGGAGGAATTATGCAAAGCCATCCTTTGCCTGTGGTTAGAGGTATCCTGCGGACCTGGGGGTAAGCAGCAGATCCCAGGGACTGGAAGCAGAACCTTTCCAGTTAAAGAGACCCGGGCCGAACCCAGATTCTGTCATTTACTTGCTGCGTAAAGATCTTTCTTGGGCAGGTTTCTTAGCCTCGTTGTCGTCTCTAAAAAGGTGGACAGTGAAAACAGCCCCTACCTCGTACTTGGGGATGAATGAGCTCTCCATGTCCAGGTGGGTGGCACAGGGGCAGACACACGGTGAGCTAACATTAGCTACTCGCCAAGCATGGACTGAGTGCCTACCCAGCGCCAGTCTCACGTGAGTGTTCAGGACTCAAGAATGAGTAAAAGAAAAGCTCACGGTCTAATATTACGTAAAGGAGCCGGCATCTAGCTCTTTGAACCTCTGTTTTCTCCGTAAATTTCTTGTCCGTAATTAAAATGATTCCAAGGTCTTGATAGCCACACACCTATTTATAATACTTCAAATTATCAATTTTATCCCCATTATCACACCTAAGCACTTATTCATTAATCCTCACAGGAAGGGCATTAATTTCAGCAAATGTACTTTTGATGCATTTTTGATGTCCTGGAGCTATGAAATTATAACGTAATTCATTTCCTTTCTGAAAAACATGAAGACAATGATTTTTCAAGTTCAAAATACAGGGACCATTACATAAGTAACAAAATTAAAATCATCACGATCCTAAAGATATTTTCCCCCAAGATATTTTTCCATGATTAGCCAAGTAACAGTCATCATTCATTCAAATGTTTGTTCAGTACCTACTAGGCAACAAGAAAACAGCTTGTAAAATCTAGACAACTCATTATTTTGGCAACATGACCTCCTGCAATTTGGTGTTTATGTACAGACCCTTGAAACAACTTTTCTCATCCCCGAGAGCAAAAATTCCTGCCTGATAAAGAAACACAGTACCACAGACCAGCCAGCACTTGTTCTTAATTTTCAGTAGGGTAGATTTCATTCAGGAGGGAAATCAAGGATTCAGGCTTGCAACCTAATTTTGAGGCTCTAGAGCAGGGGTCCTTAACCTTTTTTGTTCCACGGACCCCTTTGCCAGTCAGGCGAAAACCACTGACCCCTTACTAAGTCCACACGATACTGTGTATTATTTAATAAATATATCACACCCACACCAACACATCCCCACAAGAATAATAGTTTTTTTAATTTCAGCTCAGGCTCGCGGGCCCCTTGTTAAGAACCCCTGCTCTAGAGCGAGTTGCTACACAGAGCATTGTGGGAACACAGGCTCAGACACAATGGAAACCAGCAAATGATCATTTTATTACTTACACAGCACAAAGGATCCTACAGTACGGGAAAAGATCCCAATGTGACTAGTCTCCTGGGAGGGCCAAGCGCCTCAGTCAGAGATGGTGGATGGCAGCTCCGCATGGCCCACCTCGTGGAGATGAGAGGGGGGTATTTATCCACCCAGAGGGGAGAAGGTCTTACCACTGAGAGTTTCCTGCCCTGATAAGCATCTGGGGCTGCTTGTTCCCAGGTTTTAGGTTTACAGTCTGGTCAAGCCTTTTCATTAGCCCTAACACATCTCCCCAGGGTTGTGGAAGGAAAACATCTTCATACTACAGAAGAGGGGACGGGGATGTTGGAGGCAAAGGTTGGCAGATGGCCACTGAGCCTGTGTCCCTGACTTCACCAGCACCTGCATTTCAAGGGAATTATTAAAAACTGCTCCTTCCTTACAGTCCTTAGAAATATTTAAAGTGACCCTGAGTCAATGTTTTGAGGACAAGAAGAGAAAAAAGAAGTGATGAATAAACTGATGTGAAACAGAGCCCCGCTGGAAAAGGAGTCAGACAATCTTGGCTGCCAAAGACATACACAGACAGCCAGTAGGTCCAAGATAAATTCCTAATGAGCCCCCTATCATCATGGACTGGGAGGCGTGTTCGGGTACCCTTCATTGTCTGGGAAACATCGCTGCACAAGAACACCGACGACAGGCACGGAGAGGTCTGACTTTACTTCCAGGTCTCTCCCGACTCCCATCATCTCACCTTGCTATGTGACTGTACCACACGCAAACTTTACCCAGGTGTCTTCTGAAGCTGTTTTCAATTGTCTGAAAGTGTCAGAGAAGCCAGTACTTCCAAGCTGGCAGTGTTTGGCCCGTTTACGCTGGCTGAGGCTGCAAGTTGCCCGGGTGCCTTGGACTTGGGTGCTAAGGAGCACACCCTTGCTTCTGAAGAGCCTTCCGTGCACTGAGTTACAAAGACAGCCTTCTGAGATGGCTCTGCAGGACCCAAGTGGGAACTCTACGTGCTAATATCCTGTTTGAATCTTGGTACGGTGTTTCCAACAATTCACACAAATTAAAAAGGAAGACACACCATTCATGCAACATGAGCTCATCTGTTAAGGCATTTTTAAGTAGGAGCAATATGACTGCTATTTAGGTGTGTTTTTTGAGAGAAGGGGAGAGTTTTTCTTTTCTAACCGCCTACCATCAGAAAGGCCTTGGATAAATAGATGCATTTTACTCCTTAGTCTAAATGACAACCAATTCAAAGGATCAACCAATTAAACCCTGAAAGTCTAATCAGAAAATATCTTACCGTCGATCCCCAACACTTCTAGATTTGGGGACAATTAGAAATATTTCATCCCATTTCTAAGGCTATCAAAGATGGGAAAATGGACATCACTTTTGTAGTTCAGATTGTACAACATCACGAAAAAAATGAAATTGTAATGGAAGATTTAAAAAGTAGATCTTTAAAAAAAGAGGTTACAAAATTAGCCAGCTTTCTATGGAAAGAAATGTAATACTTTTTTTTTTTAACTTATCACTTCTCTGCATCTGAATTTTGTCCTGAAGGATACGGTGACCTACATAGAACTGACATTCTCATTATCAGAATTCTGCAGCACCCAGAACTGGCAGTCACTGATGAAGAGAAGCCACAGCTGCAGAGGCGCCCTGCAGTTTCAAAGCTGAACAAGAATGTGTTTTATGCCCTAAGACAAGACTGGGGTGTCCTTTCAAGGTCTCTGAAAGTTGACTTGAGTAAACACCAGGTAGGATGCTACTAGATTTTTAAGCCATTAACCTTTTTTTAAACAGCAGCTTTATTCCTTCCCATCCTCATTATAGAAACCCCAACCAATCACCAAAACTTCCCAAAAGATTCCGAAAAGCTCTTTCCATTTGCACAAAGCATAGCTTCCCACCCCACTCAACCGCGAGTTCTCAACTCCTCATGGTCACAAGCATTCGATATTTAAATAGGACAGAAACATTTGACCTGAGTTAACCTCACCACAATAGAAATGTTTCTCATTTGCAGTTTGGTCACAAGATCTGGGCTGTAGGACCTGGACTTGGGCTGCCAAGAGCTGTATGACCTTGGGCAAGTCAGGACATCTCAGACTCTCAAGTGTCCTCTAAAACCAGTGGGCTGGTCTCAATGAGCCCTTCTTCAACAAACCACTTTGAGAATCGGATGTAATTATGGTTTCTCTCCACAGAGGGGAAAACACACACACCAAAGTTTATGATCAATTAAATGATGTTCAAAAACAGTCACAGATCTCACAGATCTCTTTTGACAGCCAGTCAAAAGAATCCCCATGATCCTTCCAGACATAAAATTCTACGACTGTTCAGAACAACTGCTACTATACGGTACTATATATTATTATGGTATATTACATATTATGTAAACCACAAATAGTGTAAAGTATACATCATTCACTATTATATTGCTGTAATTATGATATTCTAACTGCAAGTTATTGCATTTATTATGCTTGCACCTTAGGTGTAGGCACAGGTAGACTCAAAGTAGTTGCACTCTGATCTGATCCATCTTTTAGTATAGCTGACATTTTAAAGTGACTTATTTTAAGGGAACATAAAATGTGCTCAAGTTACCAAGAATTTGATCTCTCTCACTTATGTGAGCTGTTCTAAGTTCCTGTCCCCCAGCCTGGTGGAGCAGTGGCCTCATTACAGCCATGCGTGGGCAGAAGTGAAATTAATAAAAACAATAGTATGCAGTCCCTCTAGTCTGTGCGGCAACTGCTCAGGTGATACCAATGAACGCATGCACATAGCTGAAGCTATTCTCTAGGATAATACCAAGAACTAACGGTGATTAGTTCTAGCCCTTAAGTAGTTGGGAGGGAAGGGTAAATCTATGAGCCTTGACCTAGGAAAACCTTAAACTTATGTTCAGAAACTTCTAGAAGCTCAACCCCAAGGATGAAGATATGAATTTAAACTGCCTTTGTGGAGTTTGTTGAAGCCTGCAGCCTGTCAGAAGAAAGATTATGTTAATTAAAAATAATTTAAATTGGGGGAAATAACAAGCTAAAATGGGGGTGCTACTGGTAACACTAATTATTTCATTCATTGCCTGTCTCTAACTCACCACTTCCTCACCATCCTCACCCTCCAGACTCCACCAGAATGTAAGTTCCATTAGGGAAGGAATTTTTATCTGCTGTGTTTATTGCTGAATGCCAAGCATCTAGAACACTGCCCAGCACAAAAAAATACTCATTTAAAGAATGAAACTAAGTCCTTTATTCATGCCAAAGACATGGTGGTGGTTATGAGGATGGTTATGGTTATACACAAACACACACACACATCCCCCTTCAAAGTTGCCCAAATTTTATAATCAAGTAGAAAATGGAAAACTCCTCCCCACCTCTCTGTATGGCAGCCGGGAAAAAGCTGGTCACTCGGTACCTGGCTCACTACATCTGAATAGTATGTCCTGGAGCTTTCTGCAAAACCCCAGAGCCATCAGATGTTAAGCCCTAATGTTCCACGATCATGAATTACCTAAAGCAGATGAAATTTCATTTTAATTGACTATTCAGAATTAAACACTTAATGAATGGCCCAAAGAAAGATGACCTTGACTTTTGTCCTCAAACATAAAATATCAAATAGACCAAAAAGAAGCCTTTGTAAAAAAGACAACTATGAAAAGGAAAGAAAAGTTAGAACAAACAACTTTTTGATTCATAATACAGCATAAAGTTAATCCTCCCTAGATTTACCTTAGAATGAGGGCAACTAACATAAGATAGAAGGAGTGCAACCCTGATTTTTAATTTTTTATATGGAACATTCAGATGCCATCATTTCATAACAACCACATCCTACCGCATGATTTATAGGTGTTAGGATTCATGACTTATAATCTAAGATAAAAATGTAACTCCACAGCTTGCCAATACCAAGAAACTGAAAAACTCTGGCAGGCAACCAATGGAAGGCTTTTCTTATTTGTGACATCAAATAATTTGGCTGATTTTTAAATTAATATTTGGTTTAGTGTCAGAGTTGTAGCCAGAGACTTGTAACAATCTATATGTCTTATTCATTTTTTGATTGATTCTGCAAGAGTGTGGTATCCCTCCCCCATCCCTACCTCCAGTGTGCCAAGGTAACAAAGAAAATCAATAGTCCCATTGGCTAGAAAGGAGCACAATGTCATTAGAGTAACTGGGACAGAACTTTGAGTGTCTTTTTAAAGAAAAGGCATCAAGGGCTGCTTCACTCAGAGAAGATGCAGGCTACTTAGGCCATCGATTCTGCCTCTTGGAGCAGCATTATCCTGGAGGGTATACATTTTGACAGACTGAAGGAGCCCCCAGGAAAATCATAACTTCCCTAATGGAGTACAAACTGTCAGACACTGTCCTAGAATTTTATAGGTAATAAATTATTGACAATGTTACCCCCACTTTACAGATGAGGAAACTGAAGCATAAGGAGGCAAAATAGAAAAATTTGCTGAAGCCTTCCCAACTAGTAAGTGGTAAAGCCAAGATATGGAACCAGGAGGTCTGGGCCCAAAGACCATGGTATCTACCACTATACACACAGCTTCTGAGGAAGGAGGTGAACACACATTTCCTCCACCACACCACCTCCTCCTCCTCCTCCCCCTCCACAGCCTCTAAGTTAAGCCTATCTCATAATCTAGAACAAGCCACACCTCCTGAAAAAAACAAGGACAAAGGCAGATCCCTCTGGCCTCTGCTGACCAAAACAAACATACAAGGACCCTCAGATCAGCAGAGCTAAACCAGACCAGTCTTTGTGTGACCAGTCCCCACAAAACTAAGTAGGATGCAAAAGTGAATTAACCTGAGAAATCAAGTTGACCCATGAGGAGTGAGAGCACAATAAAGACCAATATACTAAAATCCACCTGAGCAAGAAAAAGACAGCTGTGGGCTGTCTCTGCAGCAGAATCCCCCATGACCTTGAACAGGTCTATTTAGCCTCTTCTGGACCTTGGTTTATTAGCATATAGCGTGAGAGAGCTAGACCAGATAATTGCCAGTACCCTCTCCAGTTCTAAGACTGTGTCTCCTGGCACTCCTCTAAGAGAGGCTATTCTGGGCCTCCCCAGGGCTTTGCCCCAAGAAGTTGCTCGATCAATTGAACTGGATTGGAAGCCACCGTCCTTCAAATTGTTCTTTTTTCTGTCCGAATATTTCACTTTTATCATGGAAAAAAGCAAAAGGAAAAATCTGCAGCAGTTTAATTCTTAGCTCTTTCTTTCACCCACCAAAAACGAGGTTGGGTGGGAAAAATATATAAATTTGGGATTTTGTAAATGCAAGCTTCCTCCCAATCAAAGCACCATTTCATGCTGCAAGTCAATCAGGAAAGAGTTTTTACATGATGCTGAAAGCAGACACACTCCAATCATCCCAAAGCCAATTTTTTCCCCATGATACGTGTTGTGGCACCCACTTTCTCAGCAGGGGGATTATAACATACTTAGACCCCTCATGGCCAACAGAGGAAGGTACAAAACCTAGCATGCCCTTCCCAAAGGAAGGTTTCCATTTTTAGTCTCATTGCTCTATAAATTTTAAAAATTATTACCAATAAGATGAACTCTTGTGTTGAGCAAAAGTAGATTTCCCTCTGTTTAGATCTTATAGTGTGATCCACATTTTACCTAATTTGTCCAGTGCGTTAACTGGAGATGTGTCCTAAGTCATTCACTGTAAAGAAGGAAGGTTTAAGGAGGGTGTTGGTATCCCCACAGACACAGTGAGCTAATTTTTCATTTAGATTACAGGAGGGAGAAAAACAGGTGTTCATCCTTCCTTAATGACCCCCCAATAGTCAGCTTCCATCCACTGCTACCTGAACTCCAAAGTGGACCAGTCCTGGATTCCACACATTGCCTGGTCAGGGTTGGGGGGTTGTTAATTGGATGCCAATATGAAACACAACCTCAGCTATAAGCTAATCTCAAAGAGTACATTACCAAGACACATTCCACAAGAGTGCTAGGGCTAAAGATAGCTCCAATTTTTACCTCTATGTTCAAGATAAATTTGACATTCAGAAGAAGTCCTTGATGTTAGCTGACATGGTACCAACAGTTACTTGGCTAGCCCTGCTCACATTTCATTTCTGGGCTTGCAGTAGTGTTGAGGGGATTCATAAAATCTTATGCATTTGTCTTTCTTCAACTGCAAAGATTTCTATTCTTTTTTTTTTTTTTTTTTTTTCATATCTCCCCTTCCCCCCCATTGCGGCGACGCGCCGAGACTTGGTCACCACGCAGGCGCGGCTTTCCCCGCTTGTGGGCGGCTTCTGCTTCTATTCACAGCCGGCTCTTGCTTCAGTTCGCGGGTGGCTGGCTGTGCTCCATTCGCGGGTGACCTGCCCTGCCCGTGGCGGCTTTTGCCTGTCCGTGGCAGCTTTTTGCCCTGCCCATGGCGGCTCTGGCCTGCCCATAGCGGCTTGCCATTCTCAAGGCGGTCTGCCCGCTAGGAGAGGTCCCCGGGAACCGAACCCGGGGCCTCCCATGTGGTATCCCAGCGCGCTCTTTATCCACTGAGCTATCTAGCCGGGCCCCAAAGATTTCTATTCAACACTGATTTATTCCAAACTAAATAGGAATTCCTGCCCAGTCTACACTTAAGTAAACTATTTGCCTAGCATTGGCAGTCAAAGAAAAATCACTGAGATAATAGTTTTTCACTTCGGGGCATTATGAATTTGCTGGTGGTAGGATGCAAGCACCATCAAGAACAGTAAAACCAAGAACTTGAGCTAGAAGATGAGCCCTCTGGGTGGGACCCCACTCTAGAAGCAATGCAGAATATCAACAGAGACAAGCTACTTAGGCTCATCCCAGTCCCCAAATGAGGAGCCAGAAGCACAGAGAAGTTCAATAGCAAGACTTTAAGCCAGAAATCAAGGAGCTGGAATTTGATCCCAAAGTCCATGATGTGCCTATTTCACACCACCTTCCTTCATTAAAATGTGGCACACAAAGTTAGAACTAGGCATTCTCCAAAGACAACTGCACTTACAATTCCTTGGCCTGGATAGAAGAATAGGTACCTTCAGAGTGATGCGATGAAATGGCACTGGCCCTGGTTGCAGACATCTGGTTTCTAATTCTGACTTACCAGGTGTGTGACATTAATCAGGTAATTCTTTTTCAATATAATCACGTGTTGTATTATTTAACTTTAATTTCCCTTTTAGCTCTAATATAGAATTCTACATTTCCAAAGAAATGAAAAGGAAAAATTTGGACCCTGTGCAAAATAGAGTTACATAGAATTCTTTATTCCAGGGAGCAAACTTCAGAATTCTTTCTCACAAAAAGTAGCAGACCACCACCCCCTTTAGTCAAATCACCCAAGCAACTCCAGATCCAACTCTAACTTGTAGAACAGCTACTAGGAGCTCTGTCAGGTCACACATCATGAGCATGATGGACTTCATGAGCGCTAATCTCCTTTTGCAGGACATAAAATAGCTAAGGCTAATCCCCACCTACATCTGGTTCTAAAGGGCTGGAAAAACATAGGAAGAAGCCAAGACAAGAAAACCCTAGCCAAGATCCAAAGGAAAGTCATCAGGTAAGAAAATATTTGGGAAAGCAAATCTCGCCAAATTTAAGACTTAATTAAAGAAGGATCCCATAGAAAGTCATAGAGCCAGAAGATTCCAAGAAAGCAGCCACTGGTTGGTTGGTCACTAACACCGCCAATGTCCAAGCCAGATGAGACACCAAGCTGGCCAACCCTGTCAGCTCCACAAAGAGCTGAGGAAATGCACAAGCTACCAAAAACAGATTTGAAATGGGCCAGTAACACAATTAACATTTTTAAATGACTCTCTAAGTATCTATTAGAAAATATAGGAGTTGCAGGTCCTCAGAGTTCTGGACCCAGTTGGCTTGTGGTCAGCATATAGTCTCCGTTCTATGGAAGTACACCTAAAACTCTGGCATCAAATATAGGTTTGAATAGAAGACACATTTGGACCATGTGCAATGTAGACATATTTTGGTCAATTTCTATCACTCTCAGGAGCAAGAATTCCAAGTTAGGGCCCACTAGTAAGGCACCAAACTCTGGGATTATCTGCCCTGGTATAGGACCTGGATATCTTCAAAGACCTCTGGTGGCCCTCTGTTTGGGGTGATTTCCAT
>PVKH010048156.1:0-10225 GCA_004027955.1 Chaetophractus vellerosus | reverse complement strand
TTGCTGTGTGTCCATTCTACTGTGTTTTTCTATGTCTGCTTCTTGTCTCCCCCCTGTCTTTGCGGTGACACGCTGAGTCGGCCCTCTGTGGAGGCGGCTCGCTCCGTTCATGTGTGGCTCCATTCTGTTTTCACGGGCGGCTCCGCTCCATGTTTTTGCGGGCAGCAGTGTTCCGTGTTTTGCGGGCTGCCCGGCTTCTGTGCTTTGCAGGCGGCAGCTCCGTGTTTCACGGGTGACTTTGCCATGCCCGTGGTGGCTTGCCTTTCTCAAGGCTGTCTGCCTGCTCGGAGAGGTCCCCGGGAACTGAACCCGGGGACTTCCATGTGGTATACCAGCGCTCTTATCCACTTATCCAAAAGCCCACAAGCTTTTTAAAGAGGCCCTGATGATAGCACCACTGATGGTGGATTCACTTAGAGTGGTCCAGGCGGTCAACTCAGCTCCACAGGGCAGCATTTCAGGCTTCTGATTCTTCACAGACAAGACTGAGATAATTTTTGTTTTTTCAGGAATAAGGAGAGTTGAGATGAAAATGCTAAATAGCTAAGTATAGTCTTTATTTGGATTTTAACACAATGGTAGGAACATGCCCCCCAATTCAAGCTCTTCTGTTCTGAATAGACTATGGAATTTGTCTATATGTACTGACTGTTTTCATACTATAAAAGCACAGTTTACAAAGAAAAAAAACCAAACAGTTTTTGCTTTCATATCTCTAAGACTGCTTAACTGATTCGGGTATTTTTTATTTTCATAAAAATTTAACCAATTAAACAATTTTACTCACTGTGAGAATGGAAGGATCTGTTTAGAAGAAATGTGGTCTTAAGTGACTTTAAGAAGGAAACTGCATACAAATGAATGCTGGTTAAAAATGGCAAAATCTGAATAATAGTCTAGTCTAGTTAACAGAACTGTGTCAATGCCAACGTCATTGTTTTGATATTGTACTCTTCTGTATAGGATGTTACCACTGGGGCAGTTGGATAAAGGGTTCACAAGGCTCTTTGTACAATAAGCCTTAAAGAGTAAGTCTCCCACTTTGAGGGAATTTACCATAACTATAGAGCATGTCAAGTACCATCTGTTAGACAAGATGTATCATTTTACTTCTCACTAGGCATTATTTCCCATTCAATCAGTACTCCATAGAAAACCAATTAGAAACAATTTACAATGAAATGCACACACAGAAGAATAGTTTTAAAAATAAAGATTACAGAGCATCAAGACCACAGAAAGGAAAGGGGGGGGGTAATTTTATTAGGAACCAGGGGTCCATACTGCAATAAAGGTTAAATACATATCAAGTGCTTAGGACGTTGCTGAAAGTTAATAAGCACTCAACAAATATTAATCATTAGCTATTTTATGGGTTATTTTACCTTCATAGGATAACATGATGCAGACCAGCTCTTGAGGGGAAACAAAGGCATTTCTGATAAAATGGTCTATGAAGAGCTTATCACATGGATCCTCTATACAAGGGGCTTTGCTTAAAGTCACAGAAAATGTCCTCAGGTGTGGTCTATTCCTGAGAGGGTTAGGATTTTAAATGGTAATTGTTTCTTTAGTTTCTCCTAATTGATGTGGGCTGGGTACAGCCCAAGTGTACATGTGTGAAGAAGCATAATAGAGAATTCTTCTTCTCTATGTAGGAGTGTGTATGTGTGCGTTTTTCCTTCTATTTCTCTGGTGGCAACTGCTTGACTCCTTCCATGCCCCCCCCTTTTTTTAGGCCAGTAAAAAGAATTTATTGAGAAATGAGGGGAATAAACAGAGCTTGCTGAGAAATGGGATAGAAGGCCAGAAATACACACCAAGATTTAATGCAGACTCCTCTAGGCAGAAAAAGCTGCCATTCATTTTTTAAAAATTTATTTATTATATATTCCCCCCTTTCTGCTTGTTCTTGCTGTGTTGATTTTTGCGTTCTTCTGTGTCTGCTTGTCTCCCCCCCATTGCGGCGACCCGCTGAGTCAGCTCACCGTGCAGCGGCCTTGCCTGCTCGCGGGCGGCTTGCCCTGCCCGCGGTGGCTTTGCCCTGCCAGGGCGGCTTGCCTTCTCAAGGCGGCCCCGGGAACCGAACCTGGGGCCTCCCATGTGGTAAACCGGTGCCCTACCAATTGAGCTACCATCGGCCCCACTGCCATTCATTTTGAAATTAGTAGTTTAGTGAATGGAGAACATGCTTCTTTTTTTTTTTTTCCCCAAACAGAACTCTGTACTGTTGAAAGCAGATTTGGTCAGTCGGTTTCTTTGGAATGACCACACTGGGGAGTCCAGAAACCTGAGATCAAGTTCACATTACAGCTACCAATTAACAAGGAAAAAAGACCTAAACAATAACCAGTAGACATTGGTGGACTGTTCATATCCCTATCTCCTTTGTGCTCAGAAATGTAATAGAATGACTGCAGAACAATGATGATGGTGGTGGTGATGATATTAACCATAAATGGTTATCATGCGCAAGGCCCAGATTTAAGTACTTCACATGTGTTATCTCATTTGATTTTCCCAGCGACCCTGTGAGGTGGACACTATTTCCCTTCCTGTTTTACAAGTGGGGAACCTGAGGTTCAGAGAGGTTAAATAATTTGCCCCAAAGCACACAGGTAGTAAGTGGCAAATTCGAACTAGGCCTGTAGGGCTCGAGCACTAGTGTTCTGTGAACTGCCTCAAAATCTTATTAAAGGGGAAGTGGATGTGGCTCAATTGGTTGGGCTCCCATTTACCATATGGGATGCCCTGGGTTCGATTCCCAGGGCCTCCTGGTGAAGGCAAGCTGGCCCGCGTGGCGTGTTGAGCTGGCACAAGATGACACAACAAAGGGAGACAAGCAGACACAGAAAAACGCACAGCAAATGGACACAGTGAGCACAAGCAGCAAGGGGGAGGGGGATAAATAAATAAAAATAAATCCTTTAAAAAACTCTTATTAATCTGGGCAATGCAGCAATTTATGAAGCATTGAACTAAACCCTTAGAATTATAGTTCAGGTGAGCTTGACAGGGGAGAATGAAGGTGATAATGTTAGGTCTGTGTCTGCACAGGAAGTCAGACCTTTAGCACCCATCCTGCCATCTGACTGTTGGTCTTGGAGTCAAACCAAGCTCTAGGAGTTGTAGGGCGTATTCCTAAGGATGGGTTGTGTGGCTGGTAGCACCACTCTCTGAATAAGATAGAGAGCCTGATTGCCTCAAATTTTAAGAAAGTCTTCACTTCAATCAATCCACGTTGAAAGCTCTGGTGCCAGAATGCCCTTCTGTCTAAACATTAATTATATTTGGGGCTACGAACATGCGAAGAGCAGAATAAATAAGGTAGTTTGGATAACTGCATTCTTAACATTCATAACATGCTGCCAAGGGAAAATAAATATTTTTGGCCCATAAAGTAATGGCTGAGAAGAGTACTTGAGACTTTGTAGTTATCTCATTTTCCCTAGTTTAGTTTGTGCTTTGGGAGTGTAAAAACCAGGATCCTTGACTCATTGCCCAATGAGAAGGATGCAATCCAAATAGACGAGTATTACCTTTTGTAGTGGCTCCAGGAGAAATCCAATGGCTACGATGACAATCAGCACAATGAGAGCAGAGAGAAGCCCAGCAATCTGTGAGGATTAAAAAAATTCTCATCACAAGCTTGATTTGATGAGGATTTCACTTGCTAGGATTTCCCAGTTACTAATGCTAGGATGGCTTCTGCCACAAAGATCTTGAAATACCTGCGTTTTGCCTCCTGTGCTCTCCTGAACCCCTGATCTGGAGAGGGCAGTACTGGCAGCAAATCCTTTGAATGATCCACAGAATATGTTACTCACGCCCAAGGCTATTAACTCCTGACAGGAGAACAAAAAGGAAACTTTATAGAAGCGACACCATTGATATTATATGCACAAAATCTTATTTAAAACTGCTTCATTAGACCCCGTGTAGGTTTTATACTTACCTGATTGCCATCAATTGGATAATCGTATTTGAGGGAGTAGACGCTGGCAACTGAAAAGGCCACTGCAAAGCCAACGATTGCAATGGTGAAGCTGTCTCCTATGGTCTCTTGGAAAGTCTGCATGTCAGGTGTAATAGGAGGCTGAAATCTAAAATTGAAATGAGGTAAGCCTGAATGCCACCCATCTGTTTATAACTCTTCAGTGGCATCCATTTGCTCTCAGAAAAAGTTCAAACTCCTTAGCATAGTCCTGATCTACTGCCTCCCCACCCCTCCAGCTTAATTGCTACCACTCCCAAAATTTATACACCCACCATGCCAAGCTTCTTTTTATTTCTCATAGGTCTACACTCTCACCTTGGAGCCTAATTTACTCTTCCCTCTGTCTGAACCATTCCCTTTCCTTCCCTCCAGAAAGTCTGCCCTGACCACCAAAGTCAGGGTTAGATGAGATTCTCTGTGCTTCCTCAGCTCCTGGCAGGTATTCCATGACCCTCATCCCATACCCTAACTGTCTACTTAGTTGTAGAGCAGGAACCATGACTGTCTCAGGGTTATGTCCAGGGCAGAACACTCTTCCCAGCAGAGTAGTCAATTGTTTCTGGGAAAATGAATGAAAGGAAGAAATATGGGCTGACTTGTGCCTCACTTCAGGGCATGGCCGCTGAAAATTTTGGAATTTGCTATCTTATTGTTGAAAAGCAACATTGCCTGAATTTGATACGATTGTAAATCCAGTCCAATGATCGTGGTAAATGTGATATGATTTTGTCAAACAACCACATTATAATATCCCCATAAGCTTTGTGCAAAATATCTTGGATTCCACTTGTATTCTTACACTGGGCTGCAAAGCATCACCCACAATGCCTCCAATAGTTATCCATGGATGATGGCTCTTTGAGAAAACATGATTCTGAGACAAGGAAAGCAAGAAAGTCCTCCCTCCATTGATAACAGA
This sequence comes from Chaetophractus vellerosus, assembly GCA_004027955.1. Classification (NCBI taxonomy): domain Eukaryota; kingdom Metazoa; phylum Chordata; class Mammalia; order Cingulata; family Chlamyphoridae; genus Chaetophractus; species Chaetophractus vellerosus. The sequence goes on along the minus strand of PVKH010048156.1, from coordinate 5,309 downwards.
AACCTTATATGGAAATCCCCTGGCAAACAAATGGGCCTTGGACTCTGCCCTGAATTCCACAGAACTGCTAGTGTCAACTGCGGTCCCGATGGAGTACAAGTTTCAATTCAATGTGATATAGTGTCAAAGGATCTTTCACCTAGTAGAGGATACCTCTGTGTTTATGCCTCATGAATTTAGAGAAGTTAAATGGCATATACCAATTGTATTATAAATGATACATCAATTTATTGAAATGCTCAGCTCCTTTAAACATCTATCTATAGCCTCAAACTTATTGGAAGTAGATTAATTGGGTCCATTCTTTCTGGATTGCTATTCTGTGTTTTCTGAATATCTATGTTAATGAATTTTCAGCTTTAATTTTTAAGATGAACTAGTATCCCATACTTTCCTGCCACCATAAATGAGAAAGTTTGCTTGGATTTTTTAAAATAAATCTGAAATTGATAATACAATTAAAAGTTATATTTTATATCAAAATAATGAGGGGCCGCTGACGACCACAGACAGAGTTCAATGATGGAGAATTCCAGTCTGAAAACTTGGGTTCATTTCTTAGTTCTGCTTCTTACTCTCCCTGAATCTCAATTTCCTCATTTGTAAAGTGAGGATAATAACACTAGTTCTGTTTCCTTCATAGTTTTGTGATAGGGTCAAATAAAATAATGAATGTGAATATCATTTATCCACTGTAAGGTACAAAGTGCCTGTTAGCTATTGTTGTAGGAGCCCTCTAGAATCTCAATATAGCCTTTGTATTTCCTTTAGTGTTTAAATGCTGACTTTTATTTAGTTAAGATATTTGCATTCAGTGTGTTTTTCACAAAATAACTTCTAAGGTGGCATAATTGCTAACTGTGGATTAGCAATAATTAATAATTATTACTTTGCAGTTATATACTATTTGCAGTGACCAGGAATTTAAAATACAGACTCTAAAAAAAAATAAAAATTTAAACTTAAAAATTAAAAACACACACACACACAATAAAATAAAATAAAATAAAATAAAATAAAATAAAATAAAATAAAATAAAATAAAATACATGCTTAATCATCACCCAGAAAAAAAACTGGGGTGTAAAAAGCATGCAAAGAACTTAGTACCTAATTTAGGTGCTAAATTCGTAGTAGTAGTAATACAGGTTGAACACTTTTTATAGGTCAGGCACTGTTCTAAGCATGTGACAAGTATTAACTCACTCAATCCTTATAAGATATCCAATGTGATAGCTACTCTTTTTAGTGCCAGTTTACAGCCAAAGACATTGAATAGACACCATTTATTAACTTACCCAAGGTCAAGAAGTGAGGCAGAATTAAATCCCAACACTCTGCCTCTAGAACGCATGTGTTTACCTCCTAGGCTACAATGCATTTAGGTAGATTATAATGATTAATAAACGTGAGTTACCCCCTTCTCCAACCCCACATGCCTTATGGAAAGAAGTCCATTGACTTTTAAGATAAATTTGCTAAATAAAGTCTCCATGATTGTAACTCAGCGATCTTATGTTTAACTTTTATTTTCCAAAGATCTGGCAAGATCCTCCTTCATTTTGCATTATTTGCTTTTTTATTATTCTATTTAGTTTATGTCTGCCAAGACGATAGAATAAAGTATAATCACTTGAAGTTACAGGGTGGGGACACCCTAGAAATAGTTGTTCAGCCTTAGCCTGATTTCTACTTAAAAACCATTTAAGTTGGGAAGCAGATGTGGCTCAGGCAATTGAGCTCCCACCTACCACATGGGAGGTCCCAGGTTCGGTTCCCTGTGCCTCCTAAAGAAGATGAGCAAGACGGTGAGCTGACGCAATTGGCAGGCACAGCGAGCTGATGCAACAAGATACAAGGAAAACATAACGAAACACAACAAAGCAAGAGCAGAGGTGGCTCAAGCATTTAGGTGCCTCCCTCCCACATTGGAGGTCCCAGGTTCGGTTCCTGGTGCCTCCTAAAAAAAAAGAAAACTGGCACACAACAGACACAGCAAATGCAAACAATGAGGGGTGGGGAAAATAAATAAAATAAATCTTTTTTTAAAAAACATTTAAGTTAAAAGCGATACTTTAGATTCATTATGTGTAACACGTGAAGATTTGGTGATAATTAAATGTATAAATATTGCTATATATATGCATTTAAAAGAATTTGGGTATTTTCAATATTCAACTAACATATAAATATTGATTTCTGGAATTCTCAAACATTTGCAGGAGAAAGGAGGGTAACCTTTCCTTGGTAAGCAAATTGGAAAAAAAATTGATGCTTTCTATAGTCAGAAGGCAGAGAGAAGGAAAGAGCACAAAATTGGATCTCCCTTCTCAATCCATTAACTGTAATGAAACACATTTTCAAATTCCTTGTACAAACCAGGCTTCCCATCTTTTTGCAGCAGTAAAAGTTTCTCTGGCTTTGTTTTGAATTCTATCATAAGAAAGGACAGAATGTGCTTATCTGGATTGCTTAAGTGCAAAGTTTTCCTTCAAGGATCTCTTTTGAACTTGGCTCCAATAACTTCAAACAAAACACTACATATTGTTTATAGTAATTTACAGATGAGGAAATCTGGTTTCATTTGGTGCTTCTGTATGAGCAGAAGCACGTTTGTTTGCCTATTTTCTTAATTTCACTTTAGTTGTTTTTACTTGCGTATGAGTCCCTGTTCATTTGCTTCTTGAGTTCTTCCAGAAGGAAAAACTTTTTGATGTTAAGAACTGTGGACTCTTAGGTTCCTTGTGGCTCCTTCTTAGGAGCTGGACAAGCTTTTTTCACTGGTGCTGGAATGCAGGGAGGGTTTCAAAGTGGGTTAATGCATTTTAGCTTGTACATCTCTCCATAACTACTGCTTACTCTCTGATTAGTGCTTAGACTTGCCATTATAAAAGACACACTTACCCACTTGGCATCTCTCCAATGACAGCCACATTAAACCTGTTTTTGAAGTCAAAGCCATAGGAAACACCTGTTGCGATCACAGTCTGCAAAGTTGCAAAATTGCCCAAATTAGAAATCTGAGGTGCAACTAAGAGTCTTGTTTAGAAAAAAATACCTTGCAGGACCCCACCCATAGGTCTGTTAAATTAGAAACTCCTGGCCCAGGCCTTGCTACTTTTTAAAAAGGCCCTGAAGCAGTTCTAATGTGCTGCCATGGTTGTGAACCACAGTTGTAATTCAAATGGATCTATCACCATGTCTTCTGAGGTCTCACTCTCTGCACTATGCATGTGTTACATGGAAAAAAATAAATCCAAAATCATAAAAGGAAATTATTAAATTCTGAATGACGAGAAAATTATACTAAACATTATGCCCAGAAACTGCAGGATGGCATTTCTGTCCCTACTAAGACCTTCTGACCTACAGATGGCAAAGGACTTTCAACCTAAAACACTAGACTATGAACTATGAAAGAAAGTCTTTAGGCAGTCACTTACCACGATGAGTTCAATTGGAATGGGCACTGGAAGTTTGGCTTTGTAGCGCTGATTTATTTCTTTAACCACAAAGACAATCAAGAGGATAACCAAGGATGTCACAAGGTCTGCGATGTTGGTCTTCTCTATTTGTGTGAATATGGACTCTAGAACCTAAAATTATAAAAACAAAACACCCAAGTCTATTTTAATGTATCATTTGGTTACAACATTTAATTATTTCCAAATAGACAAAAATAAAACATTTAAGAAAAAGGTCTGACCTAAATTGATGGCGATTCTCTGTTCTGCTCATGTTAACCATGAATGCAAAACTGTAGAGACCAGCATGGAGACATGAGAATGGTAAGTGAAGGGTGGGTACCACACTGGTTTAGAGATGCTTTTGGCATTTTTGCTGGGCATAGCGTCAACTTTTATTGGATACTTTTTACCTTTTTACAACTGGTTTCTTCTGCTTTCAAATCTTTTTGATCTAAGATTTCTAGAAATCTTTATTTCTTTATTTCACATTTGTCACTACTGCTCTGTCCAGGGCATAGCCTCTGTTACCTGATTGTTTTTCTTGGCATGTATCCCCTTCATTCCTGGCCTCTTCTAGGTCCAGACCCCTCACATTTCATAGTTGACTCTCCATGTCATCTTTGAAAAATAAGTGACTATCTGTGCTTTGTACATAGTATTACTTCTAGAAGCCAGTTGGGTTCCAAATGCAGGGGCCCAGGACAGGTCCAAAGTGGCTTCCAAATTGCTCTGAGAACACACTGCTTCTGTAGCAGCTCTGGATGGGAGTGCAAGAGTGTTGGTTTCAGTTTGGAGCAAATTCTCTCTTAGACTGCACTAGTCTGTCTAGATAGAAGCCCTGCAAACACCATCTGTTCTGCAGTGCATCCTCTGAAGGAGGGTAGAACAATGGCCCACTTACATATTGGCTAGTTTCCTTTTGTTTTATAAACCAGGACACCTAGAAGGCCCAGAAGAACCTCAATTTAAAAAGAATGAGACCTATCTTTTTAGAAATAGGGAAACACTGTAACTCCATTCGAAATTTTCTTTCAAAACAAGACTTTGAGAAAAAAATTTAAACTTGGGAAAAATATTAAAGCTTTTAACAATATATTTAGGTTTCTTTCTTTTTGAAAATACTAGAGTCAAATTTAAGAGAAGTGGCATTTAATTTTTGTTGTCTACTTGCATAGTAGATGTGGCTGATTTTCAGTGTTGTTTTCTTTGCTGTTTGCTTTTTCTTAAGGCAAATCAATTTTACAACCCATTGATTTCTTGGAGGTAAGCCTCAAGGCGAAGGCATTAAAGGAAAATGCTCCAGAAGCAAAATAGTGAGTTCCAGGTATTTCAGTATATTTTCAACTAAAGAAATACTCACTTTGAAAATTGAAAATGGATCAGTGTGTGCTGGGACAGGCAGCTGAAGAATAAATTTGAGCTGGGAAACCACAACAAAAACAGCGGCAGCTGTGGTAAAGCCACTGATCAGAGAATCAGACAGGTATATCACCACGAATCCAATCCGCAGAACTCCCATGGCCAACTGCAAAGAGATGGACAAATGCCTTTGTTAGTGTAGATTAGTAGGACACTTCTGCATACTACAGGTCAGCAATTTAAATGATCCAGAATGTAAAGGTTCACCCTGAACGCCTCGCCTCCAGGGCTCCTCCCTCCTCTACCCTGTTGCGTGGTGTTCAAATAGGATGTAAATTTAGTGTGCACCCTGAAAAGTAACAGGCTTATTTTCCTTCTTTCCTTTCCTTTCCATTTCTTTCCCTCTTTCCCCTTTCCCCCCTTTTCCTTCCTCTCTCTCGCTTGCTTCCTTCCTTCCTTCCTTCCTTCCTTCCTTCCTTCCTT
>PVKH010048155.1:0-10231 GCA_004027955.1 Chaetophractus vellerosus | reverse complement strand
ACTATGTAACAGTGCCTAACTTCTAGAGTTACTGAGAGGATTAGGTGGTGAGGCAATAGGCATAAAATACTTATAGGGGGCCGGCTGTATAGCCCAGTGGATAGGGCGCCGGTTTACCACATGGGAAGCCCTGGGTTTGGTCCCCCGGGCCTCTCCCGGTGGGCGGACCGCTTGAGAAGGCAAAAGCCGCCATGGGCGGGGCAGAGCTGCCGTGGGCAGGGCAAAAGCCATCACGGGCAGGGCAAAGCTACCTGCGAGCAGAGTGGAGCCACCCGCAGGCAGGGCAGAGCCGCCTGCAAGCGGGGCAAGCTGCCCACAAGTGGGCAAGGCCACCGCTCACCGGTGAAGCTGACTCGGCGTGTCACCGCGGGGGGGTGGGGGGGGGAGGAGACAAAAAGCAGAAAATAAAAAATAAATCTTAAAAAAAAAATACTTACAAAGGTGACTGGAACATATTAAGCCCTGGGTAAGTATTAGTTGCTGTTATTCTTATTGTATCTACTATTGCTTTAATGATAAAGCCTTTTCTAAAAGAAGCAAATATTTTTCTTCTGAAGCCTTGCAAATAATTTAAAAAGACTCAAAAGAGGGATTTTTTTTCCTTCTCTCTTCTTTCCTTTTTTTCCACTTCTCTTCAAACCTCTGATCTGTTTTTGTCCTTTGTTTACTTGGGATTTTACCCACTGAGTAACTGATAATTAAATGGTGTCCTGAGGTAGAAACTCACGTTTTATAGGTGGTGGTTGATATAAGTGACATAAGGGGAATTGTTTGTCCCTTTGTGTGGCTTTCACTTTAATTGGTTTACCAAAAACTGGGCTCTTAGAATTTCCATTCTCTTTTGCCTTCTAGTCTCTAGAAAATATTTTACATACTGGGAATTAGCAAGAATGTGAACTAACACTGAGGGGTGTGCTGTTCTAAACATGTATGGCCTCTTTCACATGATGAAATCTACAGTTTAGAGAAATGTATCTTATTTTCTTTTTTTTTTTTTATTAGACTAAACTTTCTTCATTTTCTTTTTGTAGGAAATTCATGGTCAAAACACTCCTCTCAAAAAACATCAAGTTGTTTCAAATACCCAATCACTTCCAGTAACAGAAAAGGTGACAGAAAATCAGACACCACCAAAAACTTCTAGTAGAGAACCTGCAGGTCAGTGTTTTCTATTTCTACTTCACTTAGCATGTAGCTCTCTCTGTCTACCACAGTTTTCTTTGAGATTGGAAGGCAGAAATGCTGCTCTCGTGTGAAAAGATCTGTTTCTTCATTTCTATGCAACTCATCCTTTCTAGCCATCCCGTATGTGTTTTCCTTGGTTCTCTTTCCAGAGTGAGAATTTATACACTATGGAAGAGAGTGAAAATTACTACAACTTTTTGGAGAAAAATTCAGTAATATCTCTTATATTATAAAATGTGCATGCCCTTTAATTTAACTTTTCTGCAAGTATTTCTGTAAGGTGAATCCCTAGAACTAGTGTGCACTGAGTATGTACAAGGAGATTATTGTAGCTCTGTTTGCAGTAGTAATCAGACTAAAACAACCTATGTGCCCATCAGTAGAAGACTACTTAAATAAATAGCGGTAAATCCATGTACTCAGACATGTAGCTGCTTGTAAGAATAAGATAGCTTTGTGTGCAATGACATAATATATCATGGACACATTTTTTAAAAGTGAAAAACAAATTGTACAACTGCATGTATAGTATGAGTACCTTCTGATAAGACAAACCGAAAAGGCCTATACCCATGCATGCATAGGGAGAAATCTGGAAGAACAAACAATAACCTGGTAATATTGGTGTCCTCTTTCTCTGTCTTGGTGGGGTGGAAGAGATGGGACAGTTCAGAGAGGAGAGGCTTTTGGATCTACATTTCTAGACTTGAGTATTTTAAAATCAGTGTGTTGTTTTATAGTCAGAGAAAAAGAACTATAAATTTCCTTAACTGAAAAATATGGTCTTTCTTAAATTTTTTTAGGTTCTACTGAATGTGAAATGACAAAGTCTAGCCCTTTGAGAATAACATTGTTTTTAGAAGAAGATAAGTCCTTACAAGTAACATCAGAACCAAAGGTTGAGCAGCAGACTGGTTGGTTTTTATTTTTTATTTCTTATTAACTTTGGACACACTCTAAGAAATAAATATATTGGTAGAAGCACATATTCAAATATATATGTTCTTATATTTCAGAATGTCTTATGATTTTATAATACTCTTTTTTCATACTGTTAAAAGTTACCTTTAGGTCACAGACCCCAGTGAAAATCTAATTAAGGCTATAATTCACTTTCATGGGGAAAGGAAATATGTCACCTTCTCATACTCTGTATATACTGATAAAGCAATTACAGATCCTTGAAGCCTATCTGAATCTTTGGTTAACAATCCCTGCCCCAAGTGATATTAACATTTCCCCGTTATTGACTGCCATGTGAAAAAGCAACTTCCAACAACAGAGAAAACAATTTAAAAGAACATTTTTCATAACTCTGAAGGTTTTGGCTATTATCCTGCAGTTTGAGTTCTGAGTTAATTTTCTTTCTCAAACCCAAAGCATTGAATCAGCTTATCATAGAGCCAAACTTCATTGCTTCGAAAATGTTACTGGAACTTAGAAAATTACTTTGGTTTCATATATTAGTAATACTATAATTTTGTTTGTTTAGGGGGTGCTTTCTCTTAGGACTTTTTTCTTGTTTATTCAGTAAGCATATGAGTGTTAGGTCTTCTCTGCTACACCTTCCATTCTTAAAGGTCTAAATCACAGTACCACCTATTGAATTATTTTTCAGAAGTAGTACGTGAAATTGTGACGAATGTGGATGATGATGATGAAATCAATAGTTCAAAAGTAATTAATGACATCTTCAGTGATGTCCTAGAGGAAAGTGAACTAGATATGGAAAAGAGCCAAGAGGAGATGGATCAAGTAGAAGCAGAAATCAATGAGGAAGATGCACTGAATATCTCGTCAATGTCATTACTTGCTCCATTAGCACAGACAGTTGGTGTGTTAAGTCCAGAGGTAAGAAAAGACCAAATGTAAACAAGCCTGTGACATAAAGAAAGTGAATAGTTTTGGAACCTTTCTTTTTGTTGCTGGTAGATAGGGATTTGGTATTTTCCAAACCTTACCTCAATTTTCTGCTTAAAACTCTTTGGTGTCTCCTTTTTGTCCTTAAATAAAATCCAAACTCTGTAAGATAAGGCAGGACATTTGGGCTCAAATCCTGGCTCTGCCATTTATCGTGTATTTTACTGGGCAGTTTCCTTAACCTCTCTCTGTCACAGTTCTCATCTGTTGAATAAGGTTAATATTAGTACCTACAACATAGGGTTGTTGTGGATTTTAAATCATAGTAGTATATTAGTACTTAGTGCCACTCATATAACTAACATTAAATGAGGGCTAGCTATTATTATTAGATATCACCCTAAAATTGGATAATTGTAGCTCTGCTTGAAAATTGACTCAATTAGGAATATCATTTTTGAAAAGAGTTACAAACATACGTTTCAGCTGTCTTGGTATTTTTTATTTATTTATTTGCTTTTCAAGAACTTATTTTAGTTTGCTTGATTTTACAATAAATCAATTGACTTGTTGAATGTTTATTTCTTAATAATAATGGAGAAAAATTCATTCAGCTTAGAGTCAATGTTAATTGTCCTTAAGCTCTACTAATACCTGGTGTGCTTCCTTGCAGAGCTTAGTTTCCTCACCTAGATTGGAACTGAAAGACACTAGTATAAGTGATGAAAATCCAAAGCCAGGAAAATTCCAGAGAACTCGTGTCCCTCGAGCTGAATCTGGTGATAGCATTGGTTCTGAAGATCGTGACCTTCCTTATAGGTAAGGGTATTTTTGGAAGGCATTCACTCACTAAGGGTCATGGTTTAGATTCTTTGCATAACAAATTGTGTCACAATTTATAATTGTAATGTATTGATGTAACTCATCTGTATAAAAGTTTGGAATAATTGTTGTTAGACTCTCTTTCACCGAATGGCATTTTCCATTTTTGTGGAGTTCTGCTGATAGGCGCAATGAAGATAGTGCTCGGTATATATTGCTGCATTTCTAATAGAGTGTAACTTACTTTCTGAAGCATTGATGCATATAGAACTCAACGATTCAAAGAAACAGAACGTCCTTCAATAAAGCAGGTGATTGTTCGGAAGGAAGATGCTATTTCAAAATTGGACCAGAAAAAGAATGCCTTTCCTTGTCAAGTTAATATCAAACAGAAAATGCAGGTATGTACTTCTGTGGAAAGGGGATTAAAATGTTTCCTACACCAGATTGTGAGCTCCTTGAGGACAAAAGTTAGCCTTATTCATTTCTGTACCTTAAGTGACTGGAACAGTGTCTGATTCATAGGATCTCAGTTTAAATCCCTTTTGAATTCACTTGAATTTCAGAAAGCTCCTCTTAATTGGAAAAGCTTGAAGCTTTTTTGTTGTTGAAATATTGATTTTTAGACATGTTTGTCAAAAATATCCTTAAAGTATAATTATTTGATAGTGGTAAGTCTCAGATTTATTTTGCTTTTAGGGGTTCTTTTATGGTAAGGAAAGCATTTAAAGAAATACAACATACATGTAATTTAAAATGAATCAGATCATTCTAAATCTCTACTTTGGATGTAGTCCCAGTTATAATTTTAGTAAGTATATAGTGGAAGTCTTTTCATAAAGAAGAATGTTTATAGTTTAAGTTATCTTTACAGCGTGTTAAATGTTTTTGGTGCATTGTCTCAAAATTTGAGCAGTGAAACTAACATTTTGACATTATTTTCTGGAAATTTTGGAAATTATCTGATCAGATTACTTAGAATTAAAGTTTAAATGAAGTGGAAAATGGTGATTAAAAATGTGTGGTTTCCCCTCTCTCTTATTGGTTCCACTAGGAACTCAATAATGAAATCAATTTGCAGCAGACAGTGATTTATCAAGCTAGCCAGGCTCTTAACTGCTGTGTTGATGAAGAGCATGGGAAAGGGTCACTAGAAGAAGCTGAAGCAGAAAGACTTCTTCTAATTGCAAGTATGTGTTATACACCTGAAGCTATTCCAACAAAATTTCAAACCAGGGAAAACTCATTTGATCTAGTGCCATAGAGATATGCAGAAATCTGATTTTAGAGAATGGGCTTTCTCTGACAAATCTGTTTCAGTTGATCTATCTTTTGCTTCTTGTATTTAGAAGGTTTATGAAAACTCTACATGTAAAATAAAATGTTTGCATGAAAGATGAAAGAAACTAGAATGTATCTGAAGAAATTGTAGTTGTGAAGAGTATCTGAAGAATGAATAAATATATAATATCCTTTATATATACTCACATATATTTTTCATTCTATATGTAAATACATACACGTACATATATATATGTATATTCTTATGTATCTCTTTAAAAATGTATATGAATTTTTTTGTGTGTGTATGAGTGGTGGTGATGGCAAAGGATGTTGAAGTGGAGAGATTATACCTCAAAAGAAAACTAACAAAGTTAAAAGTGTTAAATGATAAGAACTTGATAAACAGATGAGCAATCAAGGTTTTGCCCATCCATTTGTATAAAAAAGACTTATGTGCATTGTTGCTCCGGTGCTTTTTCTTGAATTGGCTCTCATTTATAAGCAGTTGCAATTTTCATATTTGGTGTACCAATTTGTCTACTTTTATACAGCTGAGAAGAGAATACTTTTGATTGATGAACTGAATAAATTGAAAAATGAAGGGCCTCAGAGGAAGAATAATGCTGGTCCCATATCCCAAAGTGAATTTGTGCCATCCAAAGGATCAGTTACTTTGTCAGAAATTCGCTTGCCACTAAAAGCAGATTTTGTCTGCAGTACATTTCAGAAACCAGGTATGATGATTTTTATTCACATCCCTTATAGATCATATATTAAATTCTGAACCTTACCTAGATTGGAATTGTTCAAGATACAAGTAGAGCATACATCAAGATAGGTATATAAAAATACCCAAGTGGAATTTCATTTTTAGGGTTACCAATCCATGCAATAATGAACATGTCTCTGAAAGTAAGGCTAGTTAAAAATAATTTTGAATGTAAAATGTTTTCCTAAGATCAGTTATTCTAACAGAGCAGATCATTTGACTTTCATTAATGAATTTTTTGTGAAATGTACTGGGACATCTAAAAGAACTTATTTACTCTATTCCACTTAAAATTCACCCATTATAGAAGTATTTTCTGTAAATTCTGAAATGTGGGAATGAGGAGTGGGGTAGTGAAGATACTTCTATTGTATTTTTATTTCCTTTGCCCCTCTAGATTAAGTAATCATAGTAAATGTTTTTCTAAGCAATGCATTCTATTAAAAAATTGTATGTAAGCAAAAGGGGGTAAAGGAGAAATACAGCACCAGCATCTGGAAAACAGGGCAGGATAATTATATACAACAGAATTTGTTGTATTAAATGTCAGATAAGTTTTTTTAAGGTTTTTAAACTTTGTTTTTATTCAAACATTCCCTTTGAAGGAAAGGTTTGTAGGAATTAAAAGGTAACTTAGTTCTAATTCTTGCTGTTGTCCGATTTGGGAAGGGTACAGGCTGAAATCTATTGGCAATTTTGTATGTACCTTGATATATGGTTATTTACTGACAAGTAGTAAAGAAATAGTTTGTGATTTTATTAGAATTTATCTCTGAGTAGCTTTCACAGAAATGGTTGTTTTTTGTTTTGTTTTCTTTTTTGAGGTAGCAGAGATTGAACTCGGGACCTTGTACATGGGAAACAGGCGCTCAAACCACTGAGCTATACCTGCTCCCCAGAATTATAGTATTTTAATCCCAGTTTTGAAATAACAAACCATAATTTCCCTTTTCAATTATAGCCTATCAGCTAAATAAATAAATAAAATTCAAGGTGGGCAGAAATTGAGGGTTGTAGAGAGAAGTAATGTGAAATGGCAGAATTTATTTCATCTCACATATTAGAGAGACTTTTATGATGCATATTCCAGGAATATGGCTGTTTGCTTCTATCCTACTTTAGCTTCTTTGTTTCTGGAAAGTTGATTTTGGTAATTTTAAAAATTAATTTTATATTAATTAGTTGCAGTATTACTTTATTCCTTTGTTCTCCTAGAATGCTGATTTTGTTTTGCTTGTGCTAATTATGTAATGTGATTACTTCTTGCAGATGCAGCAAATTACTACTACTTAATTATACTAAAAGCAGGAGCTGAAAATATGGTGGCCACACCACTAACAAGTATTTCAAACTCTCTTAATGGTGATGCTCTGGCATTCACCACTACATTTACTCTGTAAGTGAATTAGGCTTTTGATGGTTAAAACACATTTTTCTTTTAATAGAGTTAATACAATCTAAGCATGCAGGTGGCATTTATAACCTTTAAATTGCATTATGTTAAAAAAATGCATTATGTTTGTTCTTTTTTATATGGACAAACAACCCACTTCTCAATTTCTTATTGTAACTTTTTATATGTCTCTGTTCTTTCCTTCCATTCTGTGGCACATTTCTCCCATGTGACTATAGGTATTTAATATTTTGAAGTTATATATATTATTAATTATAATATTAATTAAAATATATTTAATCTGAACCATGAATTTCTTCCTATATGCTTTAAATCTCATAATGTACTTAATATTCAATCTTAATGAAAAGACACTTATGTTTAGCATCAGATTTATTTTGAAACTACAGAGTTAAAATATAGTTTGAAAAAAATTACTTTTATTATTTGAGTTGTAAAATATTGAGGAACTTTGTGATTTGTATGACAGGAAAAGATAGACTTCTTAGGAATTTTTATATTCTTTAATAGTTTATAACTTATTGTTAGTTAAAAACAGTGAATTTGCTTTCTGAGCCTTGAAACAGTATTCATGGTGTCGTTTTTAATGGCATTAATTTGAGGTTTTCCTTACAGATTTATTCAATGCTTTATTTTTCTAGGCAAGATGTGTCCAATGACTTTGAAATAAATATTGAAGTTTACAGTTTGGTAAGCAGTTAATGTTTCCTAAAATAGCCAGTAGTATGTTTTTCTTAAAGGTAATTCAGATTTTAAAACTCATCTTGCTTTTGGTTTGTATGTAGGTACAAAAGAAAGATCCCTTAGGCCCTGATAAAAAGAAAAAACCATACAAGTCCAAGGTAAGAATTAAAGAAACCCTGTAAAAGTATTCTAATTGAAGGTAATAGATATCATTATACTGATTTTTTAATGTGCAATTTTTAATGAATATGAAATTTTTAGATTATTTTTATGCCCCCAGATTCTACTTACTGCATTTAATAGATATGAATACTGAAAGTAAATTTATAGTGAGTAATTATGATCCTCAGTATAAGTTCTTGATACACTTAGGCTAGATAATTATATTATCTCTGTACTTACTTGACAACTAACTTTTTTTTGTTGTTGTTGTTACATATCCCTCCCCTTTCTGCTTGCTCTCGCTGTGTGTTCAATTTTTGTGTTCTTCTATGTCTCCTTTGTCTCCCCCCACTGTGGCGACACGCTGAGTCAGCTCACTGTTCAGGTGGCTTGCCCCGCTTGTGAGTGGCTCTGCTTCCATTCCCGGGCGGCTTTTTGCTCCTTTTGCAGGCGGCTTTGCTCCGTTCACAGGTGGCTCACCCTGCCCGTGGCAGCTTTGCCCTGCCCATGGCGGCTTTCTTCCCTGCCCACGGCGACTCTGCCCTGCCCACGGCAGCTTTGCCTTCTCAGACGGTCTGCCCGTTCGGAGAGGTCCCCGGGAACTGAACCCGGGGCCTCCCATGTGGTGTACCGGCGCCCTAGTCACTGGGCTACAGCCGGCCCCTGACAACTAACTTTTCTAACCACTTAAAACTTCCCTCAGGGCTTTTCTCTGAATTCTCTCTAAGTTCTCTAAACCAGTAGGTGAGAATGATGTGGTTACTGTGCAGGTATAGGCAATAGAACCTTGCAGTCTTTGCCCTTTTTTCCTTATTCTAAGTCATTTAAGATTTTTTTTTCCTATCCCTAACAAAAAAATGATAAGCGATATAGGTAAAACCTTAATAAAGGATCCAAGTATATTGTATTCATATTTAAGAATTATTTTATATGTGGGAGTATCTCAAGGTTGGTTTTGAATCATAAAGTTTAATAGAAACTATACTAAGCTATTTTTCCTTCTAGGCTATTACTCCAAAGCGACTCCTGACATCTATAACCACAGTAAGTAGAACTTTTAATAAATTGAGCTTCCTTAAGAAATCTTTGCTTTATACACATACTTGTAAATTGGTTACATTAGCATTCTGGAAATCTTTAAAATATACTAATGGGTGTGGTGTGGTGTGTGTGTGTAAATCCTGATATTTATGTAGGAAAATATTTTCTAAAATGTAGTTTTTGTTGTGATACAGTTTTGTATCTAATATTTGAGTCTTTGCATCAGATAAAGCAAATAACTTGTTTCTTCTTCACACCTTTTCCAGAAAAGCAATCTTCATTCTTCAGGTAAGTGATCGTGAACTGTTTGAAACTCTAGAATAAGGAAAATAACTAAACAATTGCATAGTAATATTGGAAGTCATCTTGACTTACTAATGTTCCCCTTAGTCTCCCTTGGAGTAATGTTTTCTATATGTGGTTTTTAGTAACACATAAGATTACTGGCCAGAAGAGCATGGTGTCTCATTGCGCCTTGGTCAGATAGCACCATAGGCTATCAGTCACCACACCATCCATGCTCTAGCAGGCAGTACACTCTGATACCTGATCACTTGAAAATTGTGGCAGGTAGCTTTACTTGTCACACAAACTTGAATTTTTTGCAGATTTATTTTGTGCTAACCATACCGTGGAGCTTCTTTTACCTTCTCAGATTATGGCTGGCATTGTATCAATTTCAGAAAAGTGTGTTCCTTGTTCACTGGGACCTGGGGTGCTGATAAAACAGGAAAGGACTTCTCTAGAATGGCTTTAGGCCTTAGTTTTTGAAAGAAGTTGGGATAAAGCTGGTTTCACTCAACTTCCTTTGAGCTCTTGGTTTCTTCTCTATAACACAAGGGAGTAACTAAGCAGAACTATGCAGAGATAGTCTCTGCTGCTAGTTCTGTCACCCTAGATTATAAATAGCAAGGACGTCTTCTATGTATCTCTTACAGGAAAATTTCTTTATATGCACACATTTTTAGCTTCTATGTTTTTTTTTTAAATTTTTAAAAATTCATTAGTTT